>BQNB010103529.1:0-24017 GCA_026074375.1 Tanacetum coccineum | reverse complement strand
ACAAGCAGATGTGGGTGAAGGTTCAGGACAACCCACTGAACCCCAACACACACCTACTACTGTTTTACCATCTCATATTGCACCAATCCCTAATGTTGCATCATCATCACACCCCAAAAAGACTTACAAACATAGGAAAACCAAAAGAAAGGCCACTAAGATATCTTAGTCTAGTGGACCTACTAACCTTGTAGCAGATAAGACTATCTATGAGGATAGGGGAGACAGTATAGAAAGGGCTTCCACTACTGCTGCTAGCTTAGATGCAGAGCAGGACAGTGGTAATATGATTAGGACCTAATCTATGGCAACACTTAATGAGCCTATTCCTTAGGTGACTGGTTAAGGTAGTGGTCCCAAGCGCCAAGATACCATATTGGGGGACATACCTGCTCAAACTAGGTTTGAGAGGTTGTCTAAACAGTCTAATGATCCACCTCTCTTAAGAGTTAACATACTTGGAAGTGGGGAGAACAGTACGAAACTAAATGAATTGATGGAAATTTATATAAAATTGTCTGAAAGGGTTCTTGCCTTGGAGAATATCAAGACTGCTCAAGATATAGAAATTACTAGTCTAAAGAAGAGAGTCAAGAAGTTGGAAAAGAACAAAAATTCAAGAACTCCACAACTCAAGAGGAGGTTATTCAAAGTCAGGATAGAGTCTTCTGCTGAAAAGAGTTTGGGTGATCAGGAGGATGCATCCAAACAGGGGAGGAATGAAATTGGACAAGATGAAGAGATTTCATGGTTTCAAGAGGATGCAGAGACTCAGGGGAGGTATGGTCATGATATTGAAATTAAGACTGCTAGTACATCAATTACTACTGCCAGTATTAATATTACTACTGCTAAACCTGTTACTACTGCTAGTGCACCAATTACTACTGCTGGTATATCTGTTAGTACTGCTAAACCAAGTACTCCTCCAACAACAACAATTCTTATTAAAGATGAAGATCTCACAATTGCTCAGACCCTTATGAAAATGAGAAGTGACAAATTAAAAGAAAAATCAAAGGAAAAAGGAGTATCCAGTGAAATTGCTATCAGACCAACAAGAGGAGTAACTATGCAAGAACCTAGTGAGTTCGGAACAAGAAAAACAGTACCTCATCCACAACATGATCCAAAAGACAAGGGAAAAGCTAAAATGATTGAACCAGAGAAGCCATTAAAGAAAAAGGACCAGATCAAGTTTGATGAAGAAATGGCTAAAAGACTTGCAGAAGAATTGCAGGCTGAATTAGAAGAAGAGGAAAGGGTTGCAAGACAAAGAGAAGAAGAGGCTAACTTAATTTCATGAGATAATACTCAAGCTATGATGGAGGCAGATTATGAGTTAGCTCATAGACTACAAGCAGAAGAACAGGGAGAGTTGACCATTGAAGAAAGATCAAAACTGTTTGTAGAGCTCATAGACAAAATAAAGAAGCACTTTGCAAAGCTTAGAGCTAAAGAGATCGAAAGAAAACCACCAACCAAAGCCCAAAAGAGGAATCAAATGTGTACTTACTTGAAAAATATGGCTAATTACAAGCATAGTCAGTTGAAGAACAAAAGTTTTGAAGAAATTCAGATGTTATTTGACAATACTATGAAGTGGGTAGATTCATTTGTTCCTATGGATTCAGAGGTTGTGAAAGGAAGTAAAAGCCAGGCAGAAGGAAGTAAGAAGAGAACAAGAAAAGAACTTGATGAAGAAAGTGCCAAGAGACAAAAGCTAGAGAATGATGCTGAGAAGGCAGAGCTTAAAGCTTGTTTGGAGATAGTTCCAAGTAGGGATGGCAATAAAACCCGTACCTAACGGGAACCCGATCCCTAAACCCGAATTGACTAGGGAATCCCCGAGTTGACCGAGGATAGGGAATCCCCTAATTATGAAATCGAGGATGGGGTGGGTATGGGATAGCATAAATCCCTAACCCTGAACCCAACCCTGAACTTTTTAGCGTACAAATATATATAAATTATTTGTATATTAATACTACATGTGCATGTCTATGTATATGTTGGTGAGTATTGACAAGTATTATACTTGAAGTATATTTGTATGTATATGTGATATTTAATGGATCAAATATTCATGTGCCTCAAGGGAACCAGTGAGCTCATCGATTGTTAGCACATTGAGGTCCTTTGACTCTTTAATAGCACATACGACGTTTTCAAAATCATCGGTTAATGACCGTAATATTTTCTCCATGACTCGTGCATCACTAATCACCTCTCTATTGCGCTTAAGTTGGTTAACCACTACTTGTACATGCATAATATAATCAGATACACCTTCTGACCCTTTCATTTTCATGCGTTCAAATTCACCATGAAGAGTTTGAAGGCGGACTTGATTGACTTGGTCTGCACCTTTGAACTCTCTCCCGAGAATGTCCCATGCCTCTTTAGAAGTTTTGGCCCCAACAATCTTTTCAAAACCCAACTTATCCACTGCCTTATACAGTAAATAGAGTGTTGTCTTATCTTTCTTGCGTGTCTCTTTCAAAACCTTCAGCTCATTTCCAACCAAGGTTGCAGCAGCAACAGGCTCTGTATAACCAGTTTCAACTAATTCCCACACATCTTGTGCACCGAGCAACACACGCATTTGAATACTCCAGTTGTCATAATTCAGTTTTGTAAGTTGTGGCAAAAGTATTTGCCCAAGTGAAGTACTCCTAGAATTCATGTTGGCTCTGAAACCAATTTGATAAGAAAGGAACAGAGGAGAAGAGGATTTTTAGGAACTAAACTCTTTTATTTCTTACTTATGATACATTACATGATCTTACACCTATAAATACTAGTAGGAATACAACCCTTCAAACAACAAAACATCATAGAAGAATAAAACTTGGCCTTTTGGTAGAATGAAAGAGTATTAACAACATGGCTTGCCCTTTTTATTTCTTAGTTACATTCTAACCAAACCGGTTGCCACTTGATGATTTACATTACTTCAATTAAGTTTATTCTCAACACCACTCCTTAAACTTAATTCTCTTATATCCTTCATGCCGATCATCCTTTTATAATTCTCAAGGAGCACCGTCAGTAGTGGTTTTGTGAAAATATCAGCAACTTGATCACGACTTGGTACATGGACTAACTGCACTCTTCCTTCCATCACATGATCTCGGATAAAATGAAAACGAATGTTGATATATTTGCTTCTTTCATGATTAACTGGATTTTTAGCCAATTCTATTCCCGCTTTATTGTCGACTCGAATGTGTGTTGCCTCGTGTTGTTGATTCTCCATTTTGATCAACAAATTTCTTAGCCAAATTGCATGGCTAACACATAAAGATGTTTCCACATATTCTGCCTCACATGTTGATAAAGTCACAATTGGCTGCTTTTTTGATAGCCATGTAAATGCCATTTCTCCAATAAAAAATACATATCTCGATGTAATTTTTTGATCGTCTATATCTTCGCACCAATCACTATCAGAGTATCCGACCAACTTGCATTCTTTCGTATGTGAGTAATGCAACCCCAATGACTGTTCCTCAAATATCGTAGAGTTCTCTTTAATGCCTTCCAGTGTGAATGCACTGGATCCTCCATGAACTGACTCACAATACCCACACTAAATAAGATGTCTGGTCTTGTGAAGGTAAGATAGCGAAGACTTCCGACTAAACTCTGATACATACTTGCATTCACTTTTGTCCCTCCATCAAATTTGGATAACTTTGTGCCCAGTTCCATCGGTGTTGATATTCGATTGCAATCAACCATCTTACTATTCTTTAGAATTTCCTTTGCATATACCTCTTGTGAAAGAAAAATACCAGATTCTCCTTGTATAACCTCTAGACCAAGAAAGTAATTCATCATACCTAAGTATGTCATCTCAAATTCTTGGGTCATAAGCTCTTTAAAATCTTTTATCATCTGCTTATTGTTCCAAATAAATATCAGATCATCAACATAAAGAGGAACAAATAAAACATTGCCTTCATTTTTCTTCACATACAGAGCATGCTCATAAGGACATTGCTTGAACTAGTTTTCCTTGAAATATGTGTCGATGCAAGTGTTTCATGCTCTTGGAGCTTGTTTAACCCGTATAGTGCATTTTTTCAACTTTAATACTTTCTTCTTATTCTCGACTTTCATGTACCCAAGTGGTTGTTCAACATAAACATCTTTTGCAAGCCTGCCATTTAAGAATGACGACTTGACGTCCATTTGAAATATCAGCTATTTGAATTGAGCTGCTTGAGCAATAAAAAGGCGGATCATTTCAATTCTTGTGACAGGAGCAAACACTTGATCGTAGTCGATTCTAGCCTTTTATCTATACCCTTTTGCCATAAGTCATGCCTTATACCTTTCAATCTCACATTGGGCATTCATTTTATTCGTAAATACCAATTTGACTCCAATAGGTTGAGTTCCTGACAGCAATTCCACTAGATCCCAAGTCTTGTTTCGCTCAATCGCCTTGATTTCTTCATCGATTGCTGTTTTCCATTTCTTTATTCTAAGAGCTTCCTCAAAGCTTATATCTTCTGTTTTAGCCATAAGACATAATAAATGTACCTCACCAGTCGAATCATATAACTCTTGCAAAGTACATGTTCTTTGGATTCTTGGCTCTGCTTCATCGTCACTGCTAGGTAATTCATTTGAGGTGTTTATCCCATTGTTTGTTAGCTCGAAAATTGATGTTGTTTTTCCTTGTTCTTCCACTGCAGGTTCCACATACTTTCCCCAATCCCATTCACATGCCTCTTCAATAATTACATCTCAGTTTACCATAACTTTCTTATTTATCAGGTCTATAAGCTTATAACATTTTGTTTTCTCATCATATCCAATAAAGACAAACTTTTTGCTTTTATCATCTAACTTCATTCTCCTTTGATCGGGTATGTGTCCATAAGCTACACTCCTAAAAACTTTGAAATGTGTGACTATTGGTTTTCGACTACTCCAAGCTTCTTGCGGTGTTTTGTTTTCTAATTTCGCGTGGGGACATCTGTTTTGCACGTAGATGGCACATTAAACGACTTCTGCCCAGGATTCCTTTGGCATATGTTTACTCTTGAGCATTAAACGAACCATATCAAGAATGGTGTGATTCTTTCTTTTGGCTACACCGTTTTGTTGCGGAGAATACGATGCGGTTAAGAACCTTCGTATGCCTTGTTCTTCAAAAAAGTTCATAAAGTTTGTTGAGACATATTCGGCTCCCATGTTAGACCGTAAGGCTCTAATGAACTTACTAGTTGTCCTCTCCACCATAACTTTAAATTTCTTGAAAACTTCAAATGCCTCTGATTTTTCTTTAAGAAAATAAACCCATGTTTTTCTTGAATAATCATCAATAAAAGTGATAAAATACCGTTTCCTGCTAAATGATTCTGGAGAAATTATCCCGTATATGTCTGTATGTATCAACTCAAGAGTATTTGTTGCTCGATATTCCATTTTCTTTGGAAACGAGCATCTTGTTTGCTTACTGGTCACACATTCTTCGCAAAATTTATTTGTAAATTCAATGTTCGGTAGCCGTGCACCATGTTTTTGCTAGAAATTTCAGTCCATCAGGATGTAGGTGACCTAAGCGTAAGTGCCATAATGACACTTTGTCATCCACATCAACTTGTAAACATCTCTCTTGCATGCTTCTAAAGTTCAACTTGTACATTCTGTTATTTTCCATTTCAACTCGTGCAACTCGCATTCCGTTCCTACCATTTAGTTGTAGTACCCAACCATTCATACGAACCGAGTATCCTCTTTCCATAAGTTGTCCCAAACTTAAAATATTACTTTTAAGATCTGGTACAAAATATACATTTTCAATTGTCCATCTTGTACCATAATTCTTAAAGAAGGAGATAGTACCTCGGCCTTTTACTTGAACTTTGGATGCGTCTCCGAATGATACATGCCCATCTTTTACAACTTGCAATTCTTTGAACAAGTGCTTGTGCTGATAACATCAATTAGTTAATACATTTTAATATCAAAATCCCTTTGAAAATGCTTATAAACATGTTATAAATGCCTGAAAATGTTACTTAATTGTTTATTATTAGTTTTCAGGGAACACGTGAGCATTTTAGCAAAAGACAAGGGATTTGGACATGAAATGAACTAAAGTGGAGAGTCCAAAGCAGTTTACGGCGTAACATCCCCGAAGGATTACACTATAACATACTCCAACGAAGAAATGAGTCATCACACCCTTTACAGCTTAAAGCCTCTCCTACTTTACGCCGCAACATTCAAATTTACAAGAGATGATTTATCTGAGTCAACATTACGGCGTAACATAGGCGACAAGGTTACGCCGTAACATCATTTTATGCTTAGAAGATTGGAAGCTAACGTAGCAAGATTATGGCGTAACATCTCATAAGGGTTACGCCGTAACCATTTTGAAGCCTATAAATAGAGCCCTCCTCTGGCTCATTCAGCATCACCCACTTCCACCTCTCTACACACAGTTCTAAGGGGTGACCAAACCCCTAAGGTTCAAAGCATCTCATCAGAAGATCCAAGGGAGAAGTCCTTTTACACAATTATTGAATTTAATAATTCATTTCATCCTCTGTAAGAATTATGATGATTCAATCCATGTCTTTATTCATTAATTCTTGCATTGCTGTTACCATGAGCGGCTAAGCACTCCTAGTGCTGGCCTAACCATGTATCTACTATTGTTATGATTATGATTTCCTATTCACTTATGGTTCTGTTAGATATCCTTATAGCCTTTCATTAATCCTTATGTTTTGGTAGTATAGAGAGTGGCTTAGATCTTGTTAATCCTGATATTAGACTTACCATGTTGAACTTGGGATTAGTGGGGTACTAGGGTAGCTTGACATCTATCCCTAGTGTAGGAATTAATACCGCCTTTTTCACATTAAATACTTAAAAAACATAGGAACTCTTTCAGAGAGGGTTAATAATTAGTTTAGATTATAGATTGGTCTTAAGGGTAGTTGGAATTTAACCACTGCAAGCTTGGATGCCCTGCTCGTGTGATCGTAAGGAAATGTGGGATCGCAGAGTAAGTATAGGACAAACCTCAAATGAAAATTCGGGTTTGTCAACATTAGAACCACTAATAGAACTAATAATTGAACATTGCACAGGAAAACGTAATCGTATCATTGGTAGTGAAATGGTTAGGTTAGCACGCCTATCTCCCTAAATTCTTCTACATATTTACTTTATTGTATTTACTTTTTTGTAATCCTTAAAATCAACTTAAAACCATTTTCAATATGACAATAATCAAATTAGAACTATTTAACCTTAGCTCTTGGGATGACCTCAGATTTACCAAAACTACTGCACACTTCATACGACCGGGTTCTATGCCTGTTAGTGCGTGTATCGGTAAATGAGTTTTATAAATTTAAAACTTGGTAAAATATTATTTAAAACAATTTACGCATTAAGTTTTTGGTGCCGTTACCGGGGAGCTAAAATTAGTTATAATTTGATATGAGTAAAACCAATGATTCTGAGTCTACTGTCAATGAGTATCTGACAAAAATCAGGAGCGACAGTGGGCTAGGAATAGGTAAACCATTATTCAAAGAAAATATAAAATTTGAATTCCGGGGACAATGTATTGAAGAACTAAAAGAAAACCTATTCTATAGAAAAAATGACGAAGACCCTCATGAACACATCTCTAGTATCACTGAAATTATTGATCTTTTCCATTCCCTAGATGTTGCTAGGGACCAGGTTATGTTAATGGCTTTTCCATTTACCTTAAAGGGGAAAGCTAAACAATAAACGATTACTAGTAGGGTCAATCATAGCCTGGGAATTATTTAGATGAGCCTTCTTAGATGAATATCGTCCTCCTCTCAAAATCATTAAATAAATTGAATCAATTACGAGCTTTAAACAAAAACTTAATGAGTCATTGCACTGTTCATGGGAAAGATTCACAGAATCCCTTTTCAGCTGCCCCAAACATAAGCTAAATGAACATGAACAGTTGCGAATCTTTTATCAAGGACTGGACACAAAAACAAGGCTTAAGCTCGAATTTAAAGGACTAATTCCTCGAATGACACCTATAAAGGGAATGGAAGCTATCAAGGAATTATCCGCGCATTCTCTCTCATGGTATAATGAAGGAGATATAGAGACTGGAAACAAGGAGTTTCAAACTGTTCTAAACCAAATTCATGACTTCGAAAATAATATGAATATAATGACCGTAAAAGTTAAAATGGCACAACATAAGTATAAAACCCCAATAGAGAAAAAAAATTCAAATTTAGAAGAAACTCTACACAATTTCATCTAAGAATCCTGGATAAAGCAGAAGAAAAGTGAGAACATAGTATGGGGTATCAAGAAAACATGCGACCAAACCTTTAAGACACAAGCTTCTTCTATTAAGAAAATAGAGATTCACTTAGGAAAAATCGTAAAAATAATACAAGATAAAGAGACAGGAAGTCTCCCAAGCTCTACAAAAACCAATCCAAGAGGGTTGGCTAATGCCATAACAACCAGGAGCAGACTAAATTACAAACCCCCTAAAAATCCTCTTGAAAATATAACAACTTCACAAGAGAAGCTTACGACAAAAGAAACAACAATCAAGAGTGGTGATAATGATCCTGATAAAGCTAGGAAATCTATGGAATCTTTCGATCACACTATCCCCTCCCTAGGATGACTAAAAAAGAAAAAGAAAAAGAACAATTCAGAAAGTTCTTTGAAAACCTTCAACAACTCAGTATAAATATCCTATTTTTTGTGGCTTTAGAGCAAATGCCCAAATATACTAAATTTATGAAAGATCTCCTGACCAGGAAAGGAAAAACTGAAGAAACATCTAAAATAATTTTAAACGAAAGATGTTATGTGGTTCTCCTGAATAAAATCTCATTTAAAGAAAAAGACATTGGAAGTTTCACTATTCCCTGTGTAATAGGAAAAGTGGGCATTGACAAAGCTCTAGCTGACCTTGGGGCCAGCATTAGTCTTATGCCATACTCTATGTATGCAAGGTTAGATCTTGGTGATTTAAAACCAACCCGCATGTGTATCGAATTAGCAAATAAATCCACCCAATATCCTAGGGGGATTGTTGAGAATGTTATAATAAAAATCGACAAATTTATTTTCCTTATGGATTTTGTAGTACTTGATATGAAAGAAGATCACAAAATACCAATAATCCTCAGAAGGCCTTTCTTAGCCACAACACATGCAATGATCGATGTGTTTAATAAGAAGATATCTTTCAAAGTGGGAAATGAAACAATAACGGTTGACATTGAAAAATCGATGAGATTTTCCACACCAGAAGATGATGAATGTCTTTTTGTTGATCTTATAGATAATGTAGTCTCGAACCTTGTTAAATAAATTCTCCCTTCAAGCACTCTTGATTCATTCTTATTTGAACCCATCCTGAATTTCCAACAAAATAGTACCAATTCATGGGAAGAAGAAGATAATGACTCAGAAAATTTAGATAAAGCAAGACTACACTCTGACCATGACAATTGGGAACCAATAAGACCAACTCTATTCTCCACCAATACGATTGAAGCTGAAAAGCAGCCTCCTAACCTTAAGGAACTTCCTTCCCACCTTGAATACGCCTTTTTGAACAATAACTAAGAACTCCCAGTCATCATCTCCTCTTTATTAAACTCCTAATAAAAAGAATCACGCATGAAGGTTTGACGCAACACAAGGCTGCGTTCGTATGGAAAGTTGCTGATATCAAAGGCATCAGCCCTTTATTTTGTACTCATAAAATTCTAATAGAATACATTTTAAACAAGTTGTGCAACCCCAGCGGAGACTCAACCCTAAAGTTCAAGATGTGGTAAAAGCTGAGAGAGTCAAGTTACTCGATAGCGGACTAATTTATGCCATTTCTGATAGTCCTTAGGTTAGCCCCATTCATGTAGTTCCTAAAAAAGTGGGGGGTAACCGTAATAACAAACAAAAATAACAAGCTGGTTCTAACCAAAATAGTTACCAGATGGAGAGTATGCATTGATTATAGAAAACTCAATGACGCAACTCAAAAGGATCATTTTCCGTTACCATTCATCGATCAAATGTTAGAAAGGCTCTCTGGAAATGAGCATTACTGCTTCCTAGACGGATTCTCTCGATACTTCCAAATTCCTTTAGCACCAAAAGATCAAGAAAAAACTACTTTTACATGCCCCTACAGAACATTTGCATATAGGAGAATGCCCTTCGAGCTATGCAACGCTCCAACCAATTTCAAAGATGCATGACGGCAATCTTTCATGATATGTGTAAAGACTTTATGGAAGTCTTCATGGATGATTTTTCCATTTTTGGAAACTCGTTAGACTCTTGCCTTACTAATTTGTCTAAGATGTTAGCAAGGTGTGAAGAAACTAATTTAGTGTTAAATTGGGAAAAATGCCATTTCATGGTAAAAGAAGGAATAGTCCTAGGACATAAGATATCTAAATCTATCATTGAGGTAGACCATGCAAAGATTGAAGTTATTGCCAAACTCCCATACCCGACCAACGTGAAAGGAGTTAGAAGCTTTCTAGGACATGCAGGATTTTATCGGAGATTCATCAAAGACTTTTCCAAGATTGCTCGACCTATGACCTAATTGTTAATTAAGGATGCTAAATATATTTTTTCAAATGAATGTATGCAAGCTTTTGAGATCCTTAAAAATAAATTAACATCTGCTCCTATAATCATTGCTCTCGACTGGAACCTTGATTTCTAATTAATGTGTGATGCAAGTGATTATGCTGTAGGGGCAGTTTTGGGTCAACGTATTGATAAAAAATTCCGCCCAATTTATTACGCAAGTAAGACTATGAATGATGCTCTAGAACACTACAATACTACTGAAAAAGAACTTCTGACAGTCGTCTATGCCTTTGATAAATTTCGATCTTACTTAATCATGTCTAAAACTGTCATCTATACCGATCATTCTGCTTTAAAATATTTGTTCAGTAAACATGACGAAAAGCCAAGGCTTATAAGATGGGTTTTGTTGTTACAAGAATTTACCATTGAGATTAAAGACAAAAAAGGAATAGAAAATTTGGCTGCAGATCACCTATCCAGACAAGAGAACCCAGATCTTGAGACATTAAATGAGGAAGCAATTTGGGACTCCTTCCCTGATGAATACCTTATGGCAGTCCACGTAAGGGAAACAACAGAAGACCCTTGGTATGCTGACTATGCAAATTTCTAGTATCAAAAATCATACCGCACGGGTTGACATATCATTTAAGAAAGAAATTCCAATCAGATGTTAAACATTACATATGGGATGATCCATATCTATTCAAATCATGTCCCGATGGAATCATACAAAGATGTGTATTTGGTAAGGAAATGTAGGAAATTCTTGAACAATGTCATACTGGACCAATCAGAGGGCATTACGGAGCTGACATTATCGCCAGAAAAATATTTAAATCTGGATTTTACTGGCCAACCATTTTTAGGGATGCTGCAAGGTACATTCATGATTGCGACGCATGTCAGAGGACTGGTAACATATCCTCTCGTAACCAAATGCCCTTAACCAACATTATCGTTAGTGAGGTATTCGATATTTGGGGCATTGACTTCATGGGACCTTTTCCTTCTTCATGAAATAATAATACATCCTCGTAGCTGTTGATTATATTTCAAAATGGGTTGAGGCTGAAGCATTACCGACTAACGATGCCCGGGTGGTAGTTAAGTTCCTCCGGAAATTGTTTTCATGATTCGGTGTTCCAAAGGCACTCATAAGTGATCGCGGAACACATTTTTGCAATTCCCTTCTTGAAAATACGTTAAAGAAATACGGTGTGACGCATAGACTTGCTACCCCCTTATCATCTACAAACAAGTGGTCAAACTAAAAACACTAACCGTGCTATTAAACGCATTTTAGAAAGGACTGTGAACGGAAATATAAATGAGTGAGCTGATAAACTTGATGACGCACTCTGGGCATTTAGGACTGCTTATAAATCACCAATCGAGAGTACTCCATTCAGAATTGTATATGGAAAAGCACGCCATCTTCCGATGGAGATGGAACATAAGGCATATTTGGCTTTAAAAAACATAAATCTAGATTTAGATACCGCCAGAAAACATAGGTATCTATAATTGAACAAATTAGCAGAATTACGAAATGAGGCCTATGAACATTCTCGAGCATACAAAGAAAGAACAAAGCAATGGCATGATGCAAAGATTATGGATAAGGAGTTCCATGAAGGGGACGAGGTTCTAGTTTTTAATTCAAGGTTAAAACTCTTCCCAAGAAAATTAAAGTCAAGATGGTATGGTCCTTACACCATTAGCAAGGTATTTCCTTATGGAACAGTTGAAGTGTGTGGAAAGAATGTAGTCTATTTTAAAGTCAATGGGCATAGATTAAAAAATATTACGGGGGAGATATAAACACCACACCGGAAACTCTCTACTTCACAAAAATGTAGAGCATCTTGAGTCTAACTTAAAGACTCGGTAATAAACAAAAGTGCTTATTGGGAGACAACCCATCTTTTATTTTCTGCATATTAGTTAGTTTTTGTTGGTTTCACTTTATTTTGCAGGCTCTCTTTACAAAGAAATGGAATTCGAGGTCTCCTTGACTCGTGTTCGTGTGGTAGAAAGGTTCTATATAGGCATAACCACAAAGGTTACGCTGTAATAGATATCATTACGGCGTAATGTCCTGCATTAGTTATGCCGTAACCTTTTTTGTTCAAAATTTCAAAATTTTAAAACCACATGTTTACGGCGTAACCCATCCAATGGTTACGCCGTAAAACCCTTTCGGAAAAACTAAAATAAGTTTGAAACCTTTTCAAAAACCGTGTATAAGTAAATAAACTTTGTGGGTATGTTCCCTGGAAACCCTCACGAGACTTCACTCGTCCACTTGGGACACCAAGTGGGTTAAAAGGCTTGTTGCATATACTAAATGCAACCGTGATTCCTACGAAAGTGAGTTAGATTGTAGTGTATATTTATCCATGAACGTTTAATGCTATTTGTTGTCTAGTGATTTCAGGGGAAACGAGGTTGTTCTATAGACACTTTGCAAGAAGTCAGCTCTTGCAATTATCACTCAGAGAAGAGAGCAACACTCAGGGGAGTCTTTTGTTATAATTATACTCTTATTTCACTATTTTATTTCCTTAATTATACAATAGGGACATTGTACAAACCAAGTGGGGGAATGAGAGTGGAATTACCACTTGACCTATATTTGCCTTTGATTTCCTAGTTTTCTTTGAAAAATGGTGCCAATTTTAAAATTTTGACATGTTTTTCTTACTAAACTAGAATAAATCTTTGCTGAGCACATTTATTATCCTGTAATTAATTTGGTGAGATTAAGCCTAATATTTCGTTTCCATCTATTATACATAAAATCCACCAAATACATGAGAGTGCTGGTAGTATTGTAGACTTTAGAACTTAGCCTGTACATCTTGTTAATACCTAATTGGTTAGTGGAATAGACTGTTCAAAAAGGCAACATTTTAGGAAATCACCCAAAAAGCCTATATGTGTGTGTTTATCGGCTTGTCACACTGACTTGTCGACCTCCCCGTGTAAAACCCTAGTTGTGCTCACTACTAGTGCAAGATACCCCTAGATCACCTTGTTAAGTCAATCCTGTTTAAACACTATATGTTTCATTACACCATTTTGCCTTAGCCTACCCTGTAGTCTTTATTTTCTTTGTGTTGAAATCTATGGCTATTTGAGTCCATGATTCGGGGGAATGGGAAAGAAAACTTTATGCGTTCCTCGAAGACCAATCAGTTATGATCTATAAAGACCCCCAGTATCACCACTTTCGACATTGTTTATCTTAAGTGGGGGATGTTTGTATAATATCGGATGTTCTAGGGGAAATAATTAAAGATATAAACCCCTGTAGCATTTGCATATTTATCATGAAGAAAATGAAGAAAAGAGGGTGCAATAAAAATTCACCTATGTGCTAAAAAATGTAAAGATGGTGCAAAATAAAAAAATAAAAAATATATATATGGAGCTAGTAGCCCATTATTGCACCAATCCATCTCAACATGTACAAAGAATGGATCTAGTAGCCCATTACATTATCGAAGATCAGATTTTCAAACCCAGACTCTAAGAACCTTGGATGTACAGATAGCTAATATTATGATAGTCTTAAGATTACTTTAGACTATTTGATTTATGTTTTATCTAAGAACAACCATATAATAGGTAATCCCAGTACTATCCTAAACCCTTTATATTCCACCCAATAAACCAAGTGTCAACCCATGTAGCCTTATAAGACTTTTTATAACCCAAATACTAGTTAGTGGAGACTTGTGTACTTTCTAAGCTAAAATTAAACACTTAGATTAGTAATGAGAGTTGAGTGTTTTTTGATCCTCTTTTCATTGATAGTGTTCGACTACGGATATTTTCCTAGCAAAAGTAAACGTTATAAATTCATTTCTTTAAGTCAAATTGGGGAAATCTTTTTATGAATTATTCTAAACGGTTCTACTTGAGGGCAAGTAGAAGTCAAGGGGTGGATATTTGATATATCAAATAGTTAATACATTTTAATATCAAAAACACCAATTGAAAAGAGTCTTATAAACAAGTTATAAATGCCTGAAAATGTTACTTAATTCTTTATTATTAGTTTTCAGGGACCAAGTGAGCATTTTAGCAAAAGACAAGGGATTTGGACATGAAATGTACTAAAGTGGAGAGTCTAAGGCAGTTTACGGCGTAACACCCCAAAGGATTATGCCATAAACATCCTCCAATGAATGAAATGAGTCAACACCGGCCCTTTATGGCATAAACCTCTCCTACTTTAACGCCACAACATTCAAATTTACAAGATGTGATTATATGAGTCATTTCTTAGCGGCGTAACAAAGAGCACAAGGATACGTTTGTAGGACATCATTTTAATGCCTAGAAGAATGGAGAGGCTTACCGTAGCATAAGATTACGACGTAACATCTCACAAGGGTTACGCCGTAAACATTTGAAGTCTATAAATAGAGCCCTCCTCCGACTTATTCAGCATCACTCACTTCCACCACTCTACACACAGTTCTAAGGGGTAAACCAAACCCCTAAGATTTGAAGCATCTCATCAGAAGGTCTAAGGAAGAAAGCTCACTTTACACAATTATTGTATTAAATTATTCATTATTCATCCTAATGAAAGAATTATGAAGATTCAATCCATGTCCTTTATTCATATAATTCTTACAATGGCTTAACCATAGATTGGCTAAGCACTCCTAATGCATAGGACCCCCTAACACCCCCCCCTAAACCCCTAAAGACCATGTCTTACTATTGTTTATGATTAGAATTCCTGTTCGATTATGGTTCTGTTAGATAACCCTTATAAATCCCTTTACATTGATCCTCATGTTTGGTAGCTATAGAGGGTGTCTAGATCTTGATAATCCTGATAGATAGACTTACCATGTTAAAACTTGGGATTAAGTTGGATACAAGGGGTAGCTTGACATCTATCCCTAGTGTAGGAATTTAACCTAAATTAACCATAACCATTTGTGTCAGCATTAAAACTTAAAAAGCAATGTGGAATCTACTTTTAGAGAGGGTTAATAATTAGTTTAGAATATAGATTGGTCTTAAGGGAAGTTATTATTTAACCACTGAAACTTTGATGATGGCCATAATACTCGTTTGATCATAGGATGAATGTTGGACCAGTAGAGAAGTAATAGTACAAACGCACAAATGAAAATTTTGTGTTTGTCACATTAAAAACCAATTTCTAATAAGAACGTATAAATTGAACATTGGCACAGTGGAGAACATAATCGTATCAACGGTAGTGAAAAGGTTATGTATATCGACGCATGTCTCCTTGAATTCTTCTATCTATTTACTTTATTGTATTTACTTTTCCGTAATTCTTAAAATCAACTTAAAACCATTTTTAACGTGACAATAATCAAATTAAAAATATTTAACCTTAGCTCTTGGGACGACCTTGGATTTACCAAACTACTGCACTACATACGACCGGGTTCTCTGCCCGTTAGTGCGTGTATCGGTAAACGAGTTTTATAAATTTAAAACTTGGCAAAATATTATTTAAAACAATTTACGCATCATATGCCCATACATATGGTTGCTTGCACCGGTGTCAAGATACCAAATCGATTCGCTATCTATGTTAGTGTTGATGTTGGCCATCAATAGAAACTCTTCTTTTGTCTCTTCTTCAGTAACTAAATTTGTGTTCTCCTCAACCTTTTTCTCAGCAAAACAATCCCTTGCTATATGACCAAACTTCCCACAAATATAACATTTTTCTAAATAACAGTCATTCGCAAAGTGACCATACTTCCCACATTTTTGCCTGCAGTCTTTGTTATCACGTAATCCCGTTTTACCACCAAATTTTTGCAAAAATACCAAAAAAATGAAAAAAATTAAAAAAAATTTTAAGTGTTTTGTCACAGTTTTGACTTTCCTAATGGGTAGAATGAGAATAATTTTTGACTCGATCGGGCGTGTTGAGCCCTAGCTAGTTCCTCAACTTACCGCTGGTAGGCTAAGCTTTCACGAATTCGATTGCTTCGAATTTTAATAAGGTGAAGAACAAGAAATGATAGAGTTAAATATAAGTTTATGTGCCGAGCAAGATTCTTTTAAAACTTATATGAGTAACTTGTGGCTTTTTCTCCCATTAGCTTCTAATCCGCCTAATCATACGTACTCAATTCAGTTCAACTAAGTCAATCAATGTTTTTAGAAAAAGCTTCAAATTTGTGACTTGATTCTTTAAAACGAGATTTTTCTGTTCTTAATAATTCGAAAGTTAAAATGCCAAAGAAGCATGAATGAAGTATGAATGCAAAAATGCATGAATATTGAAATTTTGCCAATGAAGCATACATTTGATTATATGGAGCAAGTAAAAGATGTGTCGTGATATCCCACTCCGCTAACCACGAGGTGGGGGTTCAAACTAAGACATCTTTTACTTCTAAGGATTTGTTGTGTTGTGATATCTCACCAGGAAGCGAGGTCTAGGTGAGGGTTCAAACTAAGACACAAATCCTTAGCCATATTAGGAAGAAGGTGTTGATGTGATTTCCCACTACGCTAGCAACGGGGTGGGTTTTCAAACTAAGAACACCGGTCGTTGGTTGTGATATCCTACTAGGGAGCGAGGCCTAGGTAGGTGTTCAAACTAAGCAACGCATTCCTAGCTTTAAGAACTTATGATTATGATGATGAAGATGTTGCAAAAAGTTCTACAGTTAAAATTTCGTTCTTTAAAATCAAGTTACATTTAGAAATCAAGTCACAAGGTCCTAATAAGTTGTTGCTTTGAGTCATGATTCATCTTGAATTACGACTATGGAAATAAGTTGATCTATGGTTGAGTTGAAATGAGTACACACATTTAAATCATATATCCGTGTTGGGAGTTAAAAGTTCACAACAAGTCATAGTTATAAGTAGTGTTAGCATCTTTACTTGTACTTAACGGTGATTTCATTTTTACGCTTAGCTGGGGCTAGTGAAAAATCGGGGACGATGAATTTATCCATTCGGACATCCATAGATTATTCTATGGGCGCTTCTCATTCTATGATCCCAGTGTTGATAAAATAAAGGAAGTCAAGCATGTTAGTTAAGAAAAGAAAGAGGAAAATCCAAAAATATTAGGGATAGTTAGTGTATAGATAAAAAATGGTGAAAACAGGACTTGTCGAAGCTATTGATTCTTTAGTTCCCCTTGACGAACACTTAGCTACTTTTCGAGGTAATTAGTCAAGGGGGGCCGAGATTCTTAGTTTTCTAAGTGTTTACTTCATAACATTGCGTGAGGACACGGCAATACCTTAGTATGGGGGATTTTGGTATGTGCTTAATTACACATACCATTTTCCATTAAAAACGGACTTAAATGACTAAAAACGTACCAAAATACATCGTATTTGTATGTTTTGCATTTGTATTGTGCAGGAAACGGATATTCAAGAACAGGACAAAAAGAAAGCCAAAAACAAACAAAGCCGAGCACGGAATGGAAAAGACAAAGTCAAACCGAAGCCAAAGTCAGTCAAAGTCAGAAAATCAACCCCGACAAAGTCAAAAGTCAACCAAGTGAAGAAAATACAACTTGAGGGGCCAAAGCTGCCAACTTACCTAAACATCAATTTTCCCGCCCAAACAAACCCAGGTACAACTAAGGGATGTCTTCCCATACTTTTACCCTGCAAACCACTCAACACCCTGGATAAATCATTTCAACCACTCCACTATTCCCTCCCCCCATACTTATAATTGCCATGTTGGCAATCCCTCACCATTTCCAAGTGATTTCGATGGCTGTGATTGACTCAAAAGAAGCACAAAAGAAATTGAAGGCTGGGATTCGTCTAAGAATGCTCTCACACAACAAACACATTGTGGTTTTTGTCTCACAAAAGAAGCACATCCTGGAAGACCAAGGATGAAGAAACTAGTATAAATAGGACCCTTTTGTAAGCCAAAAAGGCATTCTAGCTTATTGTAGTTTAATTGTAATTTAAATTAAGTCATTTTAGTCTTTTAAAAGCTTATTGCAACTGTTCTTTCAGCTTTGTATTGTTTTTAAGAATTAATGAAGCAATGAGTTTTTTTTATGTTAAAATCCAATTGTTGAATTCCAAGTTCTCAAGTTATTAACCAGTGCTTAATTGTGTTTTAAAAAGCTTTCAATATAGCTTAATGATAAGCTGTTTTCACTAAGTAACTTAAAAAGGTTAAGTAGTTAAGAAGAAATCAAAAAAATTCACCCAAAAATACCACAGCTTACTTTTTTGGATGATAAGCAAACAAATGATGTGCTTATGGACATTACTAGCTTGTCTTTGACAAGCTAGAGCTTGTAGATCAACTTGTAAAAGCTTAAGCAGCCCTATTTAAGCAAGGGTGTTGTAAGTCTCTCTTTTTTTCAATTTTCTTACTTTCTGTAGAACTGCTTATAGAGCTTATTTGTTACTTATATTTGCTTATTTATGCTTTATTATGTTGTTTAGTGCTTATCCTGCTTAGATTTCAGTTCAAAAATGATTTGTGCAACTTTCCTAGTTAGTACTGGTAGCATGTGTAGTTAATACTGTTAGATTAATTTAGCTTATTTAAGTGCTTATCACTGATTGAAATCTGCTCATAAGTACTTTATTTTGTCATTTGATAATCTGTTTTTAACAAATTAGGATCCAATCAGCTTGAAATAAAATGACTTTTGAAAACTTTAAGAGGTTTTTAGAACAAGCAGTACTAACTCCAAGTTAGTACCGCTAGTTCTCTTTTGGGAATTTTAAAGCTAGCGGTACTAACTCAAAGCTAGCGGTACTAACTCCAAGTTAGTACCGGTAGTTAAACTGTTGGATTTTTAATTTGCTTATTTTAGTGCTTATTTCAGTGGCTTATTTAAAAAAGTGAATAGGTGGGCTTAATAAGGACTCATTAGTGAGCTTATTTCCAAAAGCCCACTTTTCAGTTTGGCTTATTGGTGATTTTAGCTTATTTTTATTTTGGCTTATTTAGGAAAATTTTGGAGTTTACTACTTTTTGATGCAAATTGAGTTAAGTTAAGTTGTGTTTGGTTGAAAAAGCTTTTTGGAATCAGATTAAGCAACATATAAGCTTTCCAAAACATCTCTCCTTTTTGAATTTGAGCTTATTTTGAGTTTGTAGTGTCCAAAATACCAAAAACCAAAACAAAGGCCCACTTTCTGCAATCAGCCGGGAATAAGCCATTTATTGGCTTAATGAGTGCTTATTTTTATAAGGTGCCTTTGTAAAAGTTGCTTAAAACATGTCATGAACAACTTTCGTGTTTTGCGTTTTGGCTAAAAACGACTTTTTAAAATCAACCCTTTAGGAAAAAAAAATTAATTTTGGTCTTTTGTCACAAATAGTCCCTGTCGTTAGTCCATTGTTAGTCCTTGTTAGTTTTAGTTTAAATATTAGTTAGGTTTAGTTTTAATTAGTTTAATTAAGCTTTAACCATTAGATAAAATTTGGGGTTTTTAATTTTGTTAAATTTCTGCACTTTTTCTCCACTTAGTGTAATTTTTATAAAAATTTTAGGTTAATATTTTTAGCTCTAGGATTATTTTTATAGTTTTTAATCATTTAAATCTTAAAAAATTCATAAAAAATAAAATATTAATCAGAAAAATATAAACTTTTTTTTATAAAATTTTCTTTTTTCATATATTTTGTAGGAAAAATGTTAAAAGTTTCGTAGGTTCATTTTTTCAAAAATTCATTTTCTAAAGAACGGGATTTGTCCCCGTTTTTGTTTGACTCGTTTTTGGGTCAAACGACCTCCGTTTTTAGTCTAGTTTTTTTTAAACTTCGTTATTTGTCATTTAGCATCTATTTTAGCTTTTAAATTTGTTCTAGGGTTTAATTTGCAAAATTTAGGTTTTTAGCCCTCGTTTTTCGTGCCCGTTTTAGGTTTTAAGTTATATAGCTTTCATTTTTTGGTTTTATTTAATCGTTTTTGCATATCTAACTTGTAGAAATAGGACACCAATCATAATTTAGTCATATTCAAACACCGATCATCAATTCGTCATTCGATTTTCCATTCAAGCCTCGTTGGGACATAACGACCCGGGAATCATACTTCCGGCTACGTATATATATTATTTTTGTGAACATTTGACCAATCCTTGGCTAAAGGTATTTGGTTGATTGTTTGCTTATATTATATATATATATATATATATATATATATATTATTGACGAATCAATTTTTGGCGCCGCTGCCGGGGAGGCTGTGAAAACGATTATCGTTACGTTTGACAATTTGTGTTTGAATCTGTGAATATTTTCTTCTATAAAAATATAAAAAGTACAAAAATATTTTTCATTTTCTTTTATTAGTATAATTATCATATAAAAACAAAAGAAAAACCAAAAATATAAAAACATTGTCCATAAAAAATCGTAAAAAGTTTATACTTAGAAATTTTCCTAAAAACATGATTTTTAATTTTGAATAATAAAATATTATTTAATTATTTTATTTATTTAATAAATTCATCTCATAAAGGCACAATACATAAATATACTCTTCTGATTTACTGATACTTACCTCGAATATGTTTACTATGAGTAAACGTTTCATTTTCAAACATATTATGAGAGGTGACTAAGGTTACCGAATGGACTTATCGAGATATATGTATAATTATTAATTATAAATATTTACTTATATTACTTATTTATTTTCTCTAAATAGTATAAGTATGCATTATCGAGTAATGAGATTGATATGATTGTAGAGATATATTTTCAACCATCACACAACTAACTTGTTTTGGGTAATTGTACAACGCATCTAAACTTTATCCATCAAACATGAAGATTGTTTTAGAAATGGGTGATTAAATTTTGACCTATAATGTTACCCCCCCCTCCCCCCCCACACACGCGACTAAAGTCGTGTGCGGGCGTCGTTGCATTTGCTGTGTGATTGAGATTTGGTTGCTAAAGACTTGCTTGAGGTGAGTTCTCGTAGCCCCATTTTTACTGTCTTTTCTGTTGGGGGGAAATGATACTCAAATGTGTTTTGAAATGTTTTGAATTGATCTGTGCGAAATGTGGTTTTGTTTTTGGGACAAGTTATGTGCTTATGACTGCTATGTTAATATTATGTGTTGTATGATTGTTTAGAGCGGATGGGTACGCCTACCCAGTATTTGTGTGATTATTGGAGCGGATGGGTACGCCTACCCTGGTTTGTGTGTGGTCCTGCCCTAATCTTAGTGCTCCACCTGGTAGGCCCTTTAGGTGCGTAAGTGGCATATGGTTATTGATTAGCGGTGATGATAAGGTTGTTTGCATATATTCACTGTCATATAGCACTATTGTCCACTGTTGAAATATTGGCATAGCTTCTGGGTTTAAGGTCAAACCTACGAGCTCACCAACATTATTGTTGACGTTTTAGAGTATCACTTTTAGGTGAAGTGAAAGAAGAATAGTTTGGCGATTGTGTTAGCAGACTTTGAAGTATCCCGAGGGAAATTTCATGTGAAGTCTTGCTTGCTTGTTGTTTGATTATAGTATTTGGATGTTTTGGATTAAGTTTGGATTATGGACCCCTGTGAGGTCATTTGAATTATTGTAAGAGATTGTGGATTTTAGTTGCGATTTGGGATATCACTCGAGGTTGTTCGAGGTTGATGGTCTTCATAGCAATTGAAGTTTATGCATTGTAGTTTTCTCTATTTTGTATCTTGTGTTATGATTGATCATTATGTTGCATTCCCGAGTTTTCGCCATTTTTGGGGTGTGACATAACTATTTCCCACGCAGCGGCGCCAAAAACTTGTTACGGTTGTCGTAAGGGACTTCTACAAAAAGTTTTACAACACTCTAGGTAGTGTACCTAATCGTTTTAGTGTAGTATAGGCAAGACTCAGGGGTTGTTATCGTTTTCTAAGGGAATAGGTTGGGAAGGCTTGATCACAGTCTAACAAAATTCTAAGGGTTGAGAGAAGATTTTTTTTGTATTTTTATGTTTTATAAGAAAGTAGTAAATCATATATTTGAGAGGTTTGGTTGGTTTTAGCTATTAAACTAAATAATAAACTAAGCTACGGGTGATAACAATATAATAAAAGATTGTGTTTATTTAATCATGTATTGCTCCCTAGATTGCTTCTCCTAGTGTTGTTGCTTTGTCCTACTTGTGATGATCTATGTAATTATTTCCTAAGTCATGAACGAATTACACGAACCCTAAGAGTATATTAAATGCATTTGAAATATATTAAAAGGTGATCAACCAAATAAGGGGCAAGGTAGTATGAAGACTATTACCCGATGGTATCCTTTCTAAACAATCATGTTTTCCTAGACATATTAACAACGATACAAACAAAAGCTGGTTTTCTAAGACCTAACATGCATATTCATCACAAGAAGCAACACCACTAAGATCTACATCCTAGGTTTCATACAATCATAAATAAACACAATAGAAGGTTTAGCCAATCATGTTAAAGATAAAGCAAGAACAAATAAGAATCACACAACAAGACATATTGAATGATTAAGATAGTCTTACTTGATTAAAACATGAATTGAAGGAAGTACGATAGGGTTTTGAGGCCCTAAAATCGTCCCTAACAGCTGCTACACGAACTAGGTTTCGTCTCTTTCTTTTACTTTAAATTTACACACTTGAAACCCTAATTTCGGGTTTATATATATAGGAAAATCGCTGTGACGGCGTTGCGTTTTAATCGTGATGCCGTCATGAATAGAATATTCTAAATAATTGGCTGGGTCGTGCATTCTGACGCCGTCTTAAGATCTTGTGACGCCGTCTTGGTATGGATTGTGACGGCGTCACGTGTAATCTGTGACGCCGTCTCCAGACTTTGAGTATAAATTCTTGAGATGTTGGTGTAGGTCCGTAGTCTTGTCCGTTTCTTTTCCAAATGAGCCCAAGTCACGTGTATTTCCTCCAAATGCCTTCCAAATGCTGAATACCTGAAAAGGAACGATTAAGTACCTATTTTGGGCATAAATGCACGATTTAGGGGGGTTAAACGACTCCGAAAAAATGTATAAAATAACACCTCATCATATTTTCAAATCACTCACGTTAGGAACATAATAAATTTTTTGTTATGCATTGTTAATACAACTTAAAAATGTTTTTAAACACATACATAATGATCTCATGAAGAAAGGTCGAGATACATAACTTATATGTATTTTTCGACATGTTTGGATGAGCAAAATCAAACTAAGGAGCGTTTGGATTAACTCTTAGGATTTTATACTTTAGGTCGAGTTAATTGTTACTCCACATTTGTCATACTTAGGCACACACTAGATACCTATTTCAGTGAGAATTCCTTACTAAAACTGGCACTCTTTTAATTAGGAGAAATAACTTTGGAAGAAGAACTACGATACACCAAATCATATGTACCAACAATCTCAGG
>BQNB010103528.1:0-24017 GCA_026074375.1 Tanacetum coccineum | reverse complement strand
ATGAAAACCTCCATAATAAATTTAGACCGGCATGTACAATCCTCACAACAAGAGTTACAAACCTTTAATACTTGCACATTAAATTAAAGGACTGAATCTTTTAGTATAATAGATGTTAAAGTAGAGGAGGTTGGTTGGTTTTGATAAAAATATGAAACTACTTTGTTCACTCACTCTATTTCTCTCATTATTTTATATTATAATTTAATAAAAGTAATATACATACCTTTACTAACTTTTAAAAAAATATTAATTGAATATAGTTTTATTTGGTTTTGGGCTTATGTATCATAAGCTCATTTTGTGTAGCTTATTTTGAAACTTTCCAGCTTATAGAAGCTTATCACAATATCTTTCGTAATTATATAGATATATCGCAACACCAATCAGTCACAACATCTAAAGAAACTAACTTCAATCAAATCATTAGAATTAACTAACATGTAACAACATTTATCAGTTTAGTCTAATATCAAGATTAAAAAACCCTAAAATCCTACACAAATGCATGATTTGCAATCGCAATATCAAGAATACAAAGCCGATAACTTTACTCAACTTATTCACATCAAATACCAAGTACACATCTTAACTAACAACACCCATAATTAATGCATATGCATAAATTCAAGTTTAATACCAATTTATAACAAAATCAAGAATATAAATCGATGTTGTATGAAATGGTCGAGTCTCCTTCGTTCATCATGAGATATGTTATCATAAAAGGTTTGAACCAACAACCATTTGCTAATTTCATGATGGGGGGTTTGTCAGATTATGTCTTGGAACCGAATCCAGGCGTCCTTGATGGGTTCCCTTTCCCCTTGGCGGAACCGCATGATTTTATCCCTAATTATCAAGGTTCGTTTTGGTAGGAAGAATTTATCTAAGAACTTCGAGATGAGCTGCTCTTAACTAGTGATCGTCCTGGGAGATATCTTGTCAAGCCATTCCTTGGCTTTACTTTTTAAGGATAAATAAAAGAAACATAGTCTAGACGTATCCTTGGTGGCTCCATCGGCTTGAAGGTTATCCATTATGCTCAAAAAGTGTTTTATATGATGGATGGGATTTTTAGTGCATAAGCCCTGAAATGAGCAAGTATCTTGGATCAACAATATATCTTGTCGTCTAAAACCTTATTTGTTGGCTCCTTGGGAAGAATGATTAGGTTTAGAAAACTGGATGTGTGAGGAGAGGAATGCTCTCGAAGGCTTTTGATTGGGGAAGTTATTTTAGGTTCAGAATTAACAGAAGACGAGGCTTTGTCGTCGAAGAGATTTCGTCCAGCGATAGCTAAGGATTCATTTCGTTGTTGATGGTTGATGGCTTTTCTACGCCTATGCATTTCTCCCTCGGGATCTTTAAGAGGTTCCTCCAATTTCTTAACAATACTACGAGTCATGGCGAAGGATTCAAAACGAAAGGAAACAAAGAAAAGATAGACTACGAGAAAGCTATACTAAAAAGAAAAAGAAAATCTCACTTGATAGGAATCTAGTGAGTAGACCTAAGCTAAATAGACTACGAAACCTATACTATTTGTCACACCCCGTCAGTGGCGGAAACACGGGATGCGACGATACCGTTCATCGCACAAGATACAAGATCATATACTTTACAATTTACAGAGAAATAAAGCTTTGATTTACATAAATCCTTCAAGTTACGACTTGAAAATAAAATATACAAAACCCATATTGACCCAGTCCCCTTGGGTTACATCTTTGCTCTTCCAACATCATTCATATACCTTTAACTGACACACCTGAAAATGATACTCGAAAACGTCAACAATAATGTTGGTGAGCTCGTAGGTTTGACTCCAAACCAAAAGTTGTGCCAATATCTCAAAATAGTGGACAATAGTGCAATATGACAGTGAATATATGCAAACAACTCATGACTTAGCATCCTCGCTAATCATGTAACACGACCTAGCAATCCTGCTAGTCGATCACCTTACCCTAGCATCCCCGCTAGTCAGGTAGCAAAATATGTCACTTACGCACCTAAAAGGCCTACCAGCTGGAGCACTATATTAGGGCAGGAACTAACACAAACTAGGATAAGCGTACCGAGCCGATCCAATAATCACACAAGTACTGGGATAGGCGTACCCCTTTGATCCAAACAATCGTGCAACACATAATATTCACATAGCAGTCATAAGCACTTATCTTATCCCAAAAACAAAACCACATTTCGCACAGTTCAAAAATCAGTTCAAAACACATTTGAGTATCATTTTCCCTAATGAAAAAATAGTAAAAATAGGGCTACGATAACTCACCTCAATAGCAAATAATGCAAACTGCACAAATCTCAACTCAAAGCACAAATAATCTCAACGCATGCGCAGAGTAGTACCCGGCCACGACCTAATCATTTACAACACTTAATTAATGATTGTACAAAGTTGTCTTATTGTACAAGTATTCGTCTTTACTCATACCAAAATTCTTAATTCCGTTACAAAACCTCTTTCCTTATCATAAAACTTTTACTCTTTATATCAAAATCGATATCCCATATCAAAACCGTTATCTTTTACCAAAACCGTTATCTAATAACCAAAATCGTTACCTTTCACCAAATTCGTTATCTTTTACCAAAACCGTTATCTTTTACTAAAGCCGTTATCTCATATTAGGGTTGTGTGGTGAATTACTCAAAACGAATCAAAACACTTGTTGGACCGCGTGCTACCAAGCCAAAAACCATTAACATAGTTGGTCCGAGCCCAAACCAAATCAAATAAGCCCAAAAGTTAAAAAAATAAGCCCTAAGGGAACTTATTTTTAAGCATATTTCAAAATGAGCCCAAAAAGCACTTTGACAAAATTGTAAAAATACCACCACAACCAAAATATTCAAACTTCCGACCCTTGTTTCTTTTGTTCGAGTTCGACGCAACCAAACATCCCTTTTTATACACTTTTTGTTTTCAAGAATCGATTTTTATGACGATCAACTTGTACAACTAGTATTAAGACACCATACTAAGCATTGAAGTACAACTTAAATCAAATTTAGAAAACTTACAATTTTTGGCAAGTTTGGTTTGATTTTAACGCAAGAGAAAGACCCAAAAACCTTTTTCTATAACCCGTGTCTATCTAATATTAACCCACTATCGATCTTTTAGCCCCGTGTTCTTGGTAATCTTCAAAAATAATGTTTCTTGTTTCCCTTGGTGCTTCGTCCGAATAGAGAGAGAGAGAAGATAGATGTATGTTTTTTTTGTTTGATTTCAAAATGAGTGAATAAATCAAAATGTTTGAGGTGGTGGAGAATATAAGGGTACTAGTTGATACAACCTAGCTAGAAAATAGCCATCTTGTCCCTTATGGCTTATCTTGACCGAAAATGGATCCTAGGAGGGTCTCGGGTTCTTCTTTTCGTGTCGGGGTCACTTAAAAGCTCAAAGTTTGATGATTTAAAACGTTACCCAAGTTTAGTTAATATTTCCATTGCTCTTAAAATCACTTTTCCATAAATCTAGGTTATTTATACGACACATATCACCTTAATTTACTACAAAAATTCTATTTAGACGTTGTCGGCCGGGTCAGGACCGAAAACATGAATTTTTGTTAAAAACTCAACCGAACCATCCTCACAAGTGTGAAAACATTCTAAATTCCCAAAATAAGCTTTGTCAAAACCAACTTGCTCAAAATTTACACTTTAACGACCGTAACGGTCTTTTACCGAATTTCACGAAAATGACCGTTTTTCTGAAAACTTCCAAATCACACACCAACGATTTACATTTTAAACCAACGTTTTCCAAAATCATGAATTTATTTAAATAAATAAGCTCATTACACACTTTCGAATCACCTAACTTATTTCCAAACAAACTGTCGTGCCGGTACGCGCTGCGTGACGATTTCCAGGAAAGCACGGGAAAGCTTTCCGGAATTACTTAAAATACCAACCAAATACTCCGAAATGGAAAAACGAATCAAAATTGATTCTCTCCCAGAATTCAAGACTCCATCAAACTCCCGGTTAAACCGTAACCGTTTTACGCAAAAATAGTCAACTAAAGTCAACTTTTCAGCTTTCATCAAGAAAACTGACAAGATCGAAAGACTTCAAAATACGAAATTATGATATTTTATAACCCTGGAAAAATTACCGGTTATCACAGTCTAACCCCCTTAAAGGAATTTCGCCACGAAATTCAACTCAAATCATCGAATCACAACATTGACAGGAAATTTCATTCCTCGACAAATCACATCAAATCACTAGGGTTTAGTCTTTTCAATTAAGGTTTCTTCCGATTCATCTAAAGACTAAGTTTTTCCACAGTCTAAATCTTAGACTTTCTCATGGTTAATCTACATTCGTTCACAAAATCACGATAGTCTTTCCTACTATCTCCTTAATTTCATAATTTCTCTAAACTTAGGTTACATAGTCTCAGTCGGTTGTCTGAATACGATCCAGTCCTTGACGTGACGACTATTCTATCATAATCGGCACCGCTAAACTTTTTGGTTATTCAACCAACGGAACTAACCCTATAGGGTATGTGCCCTACATAACATAACTCACGCTCTACTTTCTCAAGAACATCTACGGTTCTTTTGCCAATGCTCACTCAAAATCCCCTAGTAAACCTTACTTGGTCAAACACTTCAGGCTCTACCTTTCTAGGAAGACCGTTTCATTGTCTAAACCTCATCATTATTTGCCTTAAACTTTTTCCAAATCAATCTTACTCAACGAGTACCTTAAATCTCACTTCACTTAGATAGGTCAAGATGCCTCTCAAAAAGCTTACACAAGAAAAGTATGATCAGGTTTCAAATTCGGTTACTAAAAGTTCTTCCAACTTCCCCGTGACAATTCACGGTTTCTCACCTTCCTATTAGCCTTTCTAACGAAATGGTATAATCGACCAACTTGAATATATTTCAAGTTTACAGAATATACCAACTAAATTGTACACTGACCCTCATAAGAATTGGGTGTCCGCCCTAACACGAGCGACTAATCGTAACACAACTACGCACGAGAAACTGTGCTCTCAAGCACTGATCTTATCCATCTAACTGATAATAACACAAAATATTGCTAACCACAAAAATCGAACAAAATTTCCTTCACTATCATAAAAATGATTTCAATACAAATCATCTAACGACTAATAAGGATTTGTCATAACTACCATTACTAAAAGTAAAACCTTTATAATCGTAATACCGACACTAACCGACGCTACTCAGTTTAGTGATATGCACAAACTACTAATCCAAACCTCATATATCTTACACGTCTCCTCTGGGCTCCTACCCTCTCCTCATACTATCAATAATCTCAGCCAAATCCAACCGCGCACGCCTCTCATCTGTGATCTGTAATCGCAACTCTCGGTTCTCCCTCTACATATCACTAATGGCATGCCACAAAGTTGCTCTATGTGCATTCGTCTGACCTGCCCACGACTCCAGGGCTAATACTGGTCTCCAAATCGCTCCAAAAGTCACTGCAACCCTCTCCTACTCATGCTCTAGGCTCCTAAATCGATATCTCTGGGAGAAGATCTCATCCCTGACTGCCCCTGACCTAGTAAACAACTCCCCTATATCCCTATCATACCTCTCAAACAAAGAAGGTGATAGCTCCCCTAATCGTACCGTATGGTCATGAATCAATCCTCCTTGCATCTCAACCCGGGCTCCTAACTCAGTCAAAAATCCCTTAGCCTCAGCCGTAGCGGGTGAAGCTACAAGCGATGGAACAGTCAGTTATATCATGGGTGATGAAATAGATAAAGGAACGATAGAAGGTGATGGAGAAACAAGAAGTGAACCAGACGACCACTCGAGAGATGGCGATGTCTGAACAGGTGATGCTGGTGGTGGGTAAGCATGAACATCAATGTAAGCTATACCATCCTCTAGGTCTATCCATGTAGTAAGTGTGGGCTGCCTAAGTGCCGACACTCTCTCTGGTCTCTCAGGATCTGGTACAGATCCAGAACCCTGACCTACCTCGAATACACTAGGCATCTGGCCCTCCCCCCAACACTATCTCCTGGCGTCTCAACGCCCCATAACCTAATCCTAGAGGCTCACCCATGGTTGTCTCCACAACCGGGGCTGCCCACTGTTGAACCTTAGGTACAGCCTCATCCCCTCCTAAACTAAGACTGTCAACTCTCATACCAGGACCCTCGTCCTCCACAGCAAGACCCTCGTCCCCTATAGCAGGATCCTCATCCTTTGCAATAGGACCCTCATCCTCTGCGTCCTCGCTCTCACTGTCAGGATTCGAACTCTCCTCTATCTCCTCGTCCTCCTCCTCATCATCCTCTACTAACTTAGATGTACCCCGATAATGCTTCCGTGAAGGAAGGTCTGGCAGTGATAATGATGGTGAACTCTCGTAAGAGGACCTAAACCTCTTACAAAATGCTGAATCAGACATAGCTGCCACCTCTGCTATACTGGCAGAGAGGTCAGGTGACATCACAGGTGGAACATGTACGACCATATGTGCGGTCCTACGGGGAATGAGAACCAAGGTGGGTGAAGCATGGGTAAGCGGGTGATCTGGTAAAAGTGGTGCGATGGAATCCGATGGCGTGGATCTCGCACCGGACGTGTCAGAATCCACTGAATCCTTAGCATGACGTGTGGGTGGTGTACTATCAGGTAGTGGAGTAGGTGATGCTACAGTGTGGGGTGACTCAGGTGTCTCAGTCTTAACATGGTCCTCAAAAGGTTCGTACTCAGTGTCCGTCCCAACTAAATAAGCCTGCCTAATAGCCTCATAAGGATCCTCAGTAAATGGTACGGGCACACGGGGGCTCTAAGCTCCGTCAACCTGGGTGGAAATCTCTATGTTAACAAACACTGGGTAGACATCCTGTGATAACACGATAAAAGGGTATAAATATTTCAAAAAATATCATTATCCAAATTAACAACATCATAATGCTTACATATACGAATCATTATAACGTTCGAAATTAAACGTTCGTAACCGTTATCATTATAAATATTGTTGTTGCACGCCTTATAAGAACATACATGCACACCTTCAAAGAAAAATTTTGTATTTCCAATTTCTTATCAAATTATTTAGAACAACTATGTTTTTTTAAAACATATATGTTGTTTTTAGAACATATGTGCAAAAATACAATTATTGAAGGCGTGCATGCATGTTTTTGGTGGTTCTGTCAGTTCTCGCACTAAAAATGGTTCTGAAAAGAAAGTCTCACTATATATATATATATATATATAGGGATGGGATCATGAGAAAACCTTATTTTGGTGGAAAACCTAGAAAAACCAAACAAATGCCCTAAAAAAACCAAACAGATGCCCTAATTTTTTCAGGCTAAAAATTGTTTTTTCAGGCAAATATGGCCTCGATTTACACTCTGTAAAAACCAAAAAAAACAAACAGATGCCCTAAAAAACTAGGGCATCTGTTTGATTTTTTTAGGGCATCTGTTTGGTTTTCTGGGTTTTCTAGCAAAATATGGTTTTCCCTAGAACCCATCCCTATATATATATATATATATATATATATATATATATATATATATATATATATATATATATATATATATATATAGAGTTAGGATCAAATAAGAAGAAAACTTAAAATGAGAATGATAAGAAGAAACCACAACCACACATTTTAGATGCACCTACAAAAATGGATGCATCTCCCTAAATTCCATCTCTCTTATTTAAAATGTGGTGGCTAGAAATCGTTTTTTTTTTTTTTTTTTTTTTTTTTTTTTTTTTCTTATTTTCTCATTAATACTTTTTTAATTCTCACGGATTTTTTTCTCTTGTTTTTTGTTCCTCTACATGTGCCAAAATCATGAAAATCAATTTGCACCATCTACGCATCAAATTAACGTTCGAAACTCAAAATGGTGCATCTAAATGAATAAAAATGCATCTAATGCAAGTCGTTGCATCTCAAATGTGTGGTTTTAGTCACTTCTCACCACTTCTTATTTTAATTTACTTCTCACTGGATCCCTACTCTATATAGAGTTAGGATCAAATAAGAAGTTTTCTTAAAATAAGAAGGATAAGAAGTAACTATAACCGCATATCCGAGATGCACCGACTTAAATTAGATGCATCTCTATAATCTTAGATGCATTATAACGCATCATAATGTGTTTTCTAGCTTTTAATTAGATGCATATACATATATTAGATGCATTTCATTTTTTCTATTGTTTTTTGTTCCTCTGCATGTGCCAAAATCATGAAAATCAATTTGCACCATCTACGCATCAAATTAACTTTCAAAACTCAAAATGTTGCATCTAGATGAATAGAAATGCATCTAATGCAAGTCGTTGCATCTCAAATGTGTGGTTTTTGTCACTTCTCACCACTTCTTATTTTAATCTACCTAAAATTTAGGAATTAAGAATTAAATTTAGTTTTTAGTCAAACACTCCTAAATTTAGGAATTACATAATTAAATTCATGGGCTTAGGCTATGTAGGATTGTTTTTAAAAACTGTTTGTCATCATGGGTTTAGGCTATGTTATCTTAACATAATATATGTTATTTTGCTATAATTATGTAAGTATTTATTACGTATATGTATTTTGAATGATATCTGCGTTTAATGTAATATGTATAGCCCATGTCAAGTTGTAATGATTTTCTTTTTATAAATGCAGATTTAATATACAAAACGACAATGATTTTTTTAAATACAAAGTTCAAGTTCATGTAATCTTTTAATCACGATGAATTAAAATTATTGAACAATAATATAATGCCAAAGAAAACTGCAACATTTTTTTATTAAGGACACTGGAATTATTATTCAATACGAAAATCAATCATCACTCTCCGAATCGTCTTCAGTAGCTTCCTCAACTAAAGGCCCATCGTCAATGAAAGTGTCAGAATAATCGTAGTCATCGATAAATTCGTCTAAATGTGGTAGCTCATCTGTAGATGCATCAAGAAATTCATCAACTTGAACATCATCATTACCTTGATCATCCAATAAATTTTCATAATCTTCATCCAAATATTTATATTCAGCAACATCCTCGTCGGTTGAGTCATCAATAACACGATTAGTAGGTATTCTTGTAATGGAAGGCACATTCTTGTTTTTGCATATTGATTACGATCTCTATTTATACACACATATTAGGGTTTTTGAAATTGATTCGATTATTTTTGGATAATATTGGGGATTTTAATTGTTTCCTGATTTCTGTGGATAATTGTTTCGTGATTTGGGTGATTTGAATTTCAAAGTTGAAACTCTTCATTTCAATAATCCAATGAAAGATTGTTGATTTGGTGATGATAAGTTAGGAATGTGTGAATAGATTGTGAGAGATATTTGGGAAAGTTGTTACTGAATAATGTTGTAGGCGATATTGTAGCAAAGAGTTTATGACAGTTGTTAATTGTCCAGAATACCCCCTGCGTTTACACTACTATTGCCTAGTCACCAAATTGTTCCCATTTTGCCCTTTGAGTCAGCATTAAACTGCCTGCCAAAAGTTCAATATAGACCCAATTTTTGTCATATACCCAATGAACCAATCATAGTCACTCATTTTTTCATCAAAAATAAAAGGATTAGAATCCTCTAAAGTTGAGTCAAACATGATACATCATGTTCACCAATCACAAATTAGTTAATTGTATAAAACTTTTTCTTTTAATAAAAATCATGAGCCCACTTATTTATTTTCACTCACAATAAACTTAACATGATCAATCATGTTTGGCCATAACTTTAGAGGATCCTTTTCCAAAATAAAAAAACCCACTTTCCACCTTTTTTTAAAAAATTAAATATCTCACACATTGTTAATCGTTACGCAAAACAAAACATACCATCGCGACGAGAATTAAATTATCTTTCTATAGAGGGGCGACACTATGTACTTTCGACGAACTTTTTTTTATGATTTTATGAAGTCATATACGAATTTTATGAAAATCATATTAATGATTTATGATCATATATGATTTTAGAAATCATATATGATTGTTTATACGAATCTATATGATGTTATTAAATCATATATGGATTCGTCATAGAATCATTTATGGATTTCGTAATTCGTGACTGAACAAAATTAAAACAAAGTTCGTCGGAATCTTAAATCATATATAATTATATGAAATTCATATATGATTTTATGAAATCATATATGATTTTATGAAAATCATACTATGATCCGTATACGATTTCATATATGATTCGTTATACGAATCATATATGATTTTCGCAATTCGTGACTGAAAAAAAATCAAAAAAAAGTTCCTCGAAAGTATATCGTGTCACCCGTCTACTGAAAGATAAAAAAATACTCGTCGCGATGGTGTATTTTTTGTCGTGTGACGATTTACCGTTTGTAAGATATTTTATTTTTAAAAAAAAGGTGAAAAGTGAGTTTTTTTATTTTTAATGAAAAAATAGATGGTTAGAATTGGTTCATGAATCTATGACAAATAATTGGTCTATGTTGATCTTAACTCTAAACTGCCTAGTCATCATGCACTAATTCATAACTTGTCTATTATATAGGTAGAAATATGTATACATATATATATATATATATATATATATTAAATTTATCAGAAAGAATACGAACAATCATATATGATTCGTTATACGATTCATAATATGATTTTCGCAATTGGACTGAAAAAAAAATCAAAAAAAAAGTTCCTCGAAAGTATAGCGTGCCCCCGTCTACTGAAGATAAAAAAATATTGTCGCGATGGTGTATTTTTTGGTCGTGTGACGATTTACCGTTTGTAAGGATATGTTATTTTAAAAAGAGGTGGAAAGTGAGTTTTTTATTTTAATAATATAATAGATGGTTGAGATTGATTCATTGAATCTATGACAAATAATTGGTCTATATTGATCTTAACTCTAAACTGCCTAGTCATCATGCACTAATTCATAACTTGTCTATTATATAGGTAGAAATATGTATACATATGTACATATATTTATATATTATTATATTCTTAATATAATTATAGATATATCTATATAATATATATATATATATAATATAATATATATATAATCATTATTTATATATATATATCATATTAAAATATATCAGAAAAGAATTTCGAACAACAATTAATCTCCGACCAGGTTCAATACCAAATGGCACTTTGGTATCACAAGAGGCACATAATCCACAAAAGCATTATACCTTAATTCTATCGCTACTGCGGCATTTCTACTCAAGGTAACATGCACTACTCTAAGGAAAGCACGACCAACATCAATCAATCAACATCGCTACCCGCGATAATTTCACCTACATTCTCAAGGCATCACACACTACTACTACTAAGGCAGCATGGCAATCCTAAAATCAAAATGATCTCAAACTCAACACTCGCAAGTGTTCTCATCACTTTACATCTTATCATTTTCAGGTGGTCTCATTACTCATACATCCCTTCCCTCCTCTAACATAACTTTAGAAAAACTAACCCCGTCATTTCATAGTCCTTCGTGAATTAAACATAGTTGATCAGGCTATGCGTAATTTAGGAAATACTGTGAACTGCTCGGGCTAGTTGACTTTCGTTATGTTTGAGGTTAATAGACTTCACTTTGGTTATAGTTGTATTTTTATTTTATTTTAAAAAAACCGGCATTCTCTATAACCTTGGCTCTTGATACCAATCTGTCACACCCCGTCAGTGGCGGAAACACGGGATGCGACGATACCGTTTATCGCACAAGATACAAGATCATACACTTTATAATTTAAAGAGAAATAAAGCTTTGATTGACATAAATCCTTCAACTTATGACTTGACAATAAAATATACAAAACCCATCTTGACCCAGTCCCCTTGGGTTACATATTTGCTCTTCCAACATCATTCATATACCTTTAACTGACACACCTGAAAATGATACTCGAAAACGTCAACAATAATGTTGGTGAGCTCGTAGGTTTGACTCCAAACCAAAAGTTGTACCAATATCTCAAAATAATGGACAATAGTGCAATATGAAAGTGAATATATGCAAACAACTCATGACTTAGCATCCCCGCTAATCATGTAACATGACCTAGCAATCCTGCTAGTCGATCACCCGGCCCTAGCATCCCCGCTAGTCAGGTAGCAAAATATGTCACTCACGCACCTAAAGGGCCTACCGGCTAGAGCACTATATTAGGGCAGGACCTCATACAGACTAGGGTAGGCATACCCAGCCGATCCAATAATCACACAAGTACTGGGATAGACGTACCCCTATGATCCAAACAATCATGCAACACATAATATTCACATAGCAGTCATAAGCACTAATCTTGTCCCAAAAACAAAACCACATTTCGCACAGTTCAAAAATCAGTTCATAACACATTTGAGTATCATTTTCCCCTAACGGAAAAACAGTAAAAATTGGGCTATGAGAACTCACCTCAATAGCAGAAAATGCAAACTGCACAAATCTCAACTCAAAGCACAAATAATCTCAACGCAAGCGCAGAGCAGTACCCGGCCACAACCTAATCATTTACGACACTTAATTAATGTTTGTACAAAGTTGTCTTATTGTACAAGTATTCGTCTTTACTCATACCAAAATTCTCAATTCCGTTACAAAACCTCTTTCCTTATCACAAAACATTTATTCTTTATCTCAAAATTGTTGTCCCATATCAAAACCGTTATCTTTTACCAAAACCGTTATCTCATAACCAAAACCGTTATCTTTCACCAAAATCGTTATCTTTTACCAAAACCGTTATCTTTTACCAAAACCGTTATCTCATATTAGGGTTGTGTGGTGAATTACTCAAAAGACGTGGGCTAAGTGTGACGTCAACATAATTTATCCAAAACATCGATCACCGTTGAAATGGGACGAACGATCAAACAATCCAAGAAAATCTGACGAGAAATAAGTGGGAGTTCGAAGATCGAAAATAAACGGATAAACATTTCCGTAACTTTAAAGTATACATATACTTAAATATATTTATAATAATATTTAATTATTTTTGTCTCTTTATCGGTTAAAAACGGTAATTTTAAAACCTTGTCATTTTAAATCAACCACGCTTGATCGTTAAATCTCAACACTTAAAGTTTATAAAAAGTCACGTTTCGTCCTTTAATCGAATCGACACAAAATAAGTTTTCACAATATTTTCTAAGTGTGGACTTTTACAAAATTTCAGCATGACCCGTTCGTTTATAAAAGATTACCAAGATTTTAAAATCTCAATTCTAAACACTTTTTCCCAAAATTTCAAGTCCAAATACTTTTTCCAATTCTCACCAAATCCTCCAACTAAACGCCAAATTCTATATCTCAAAATACTTTAACAAAACGCATTTCCTTCCAACAACTTTCAACATTGACACGAAACATGTTTCACTTTTAAAAATACCCACTTTAATCGTACTAAACCACTAGTTTTCGCTTATTGGGCCTTAAGGTCCATTATAGTTTTAAAGTTAGTCCATTAGCTTTATAATAAAAATACTAATAGTTATACTTTATTGGGCCGAAGCCTAAACTTAAGCCAAAAATCATGAAAATATATTAGTCCATATGAGTTCAATCGGGCCGAAGTCCCATTAAGCCACAAGCATCAAAAAATAATATAAGCCGAATCAATAAGTCATAAGCTGAAACCAATATAAGCCGAATCCAAATAAACTATAAGCCCAAATATAAATAAGTCAGAGCTAAATAAGCTCGAAATTAAATATGAGCCCAAAATCCGAATAAGCTATAAGCCGAAATAAAGCTAAATAAGCTCGAAATCAAATAAGCTATAAGTCCATAAGCCGATACAATCAAATGGGCCAAGCCCAATATTCTTTTCTTCTTTTCTTTCTTTTGCCGAAACCAACCAAAGCCCTAACAACAAAATAAGCTCAAACAAAGCTTATTCTTAAGCATCTTTCAAAATAAGCCAAAAAAGTACTTTGACAAAATTATATAAATACCACCACAATCAAAATATTCAAACTTTTGACCCTTGTTCCTTTTGTTCGAGTTCGACGCAACCCAACACCCCTTTTTATACACTTTTTGTTTTCAAGAATCGATTTTTATGACGATCAACTTGTACAACTAGTATTAAGACACCATAATAAGCATAGAAGTACAACTTAAATTAAATTTAGAGAATTTACAATTTTTTGGTGAGTTTGGTTTGATTTTGACGCAAGAGAAAGACCCAAAAACCTTTTTCTATAACCCGCGTCTATCTAATATTAACCCACTATCGATATTTTAACCCCGTGTTCTTGGTAATCTTCAAAAATAATGTTTCTTGTTTCCCTCAGTGCTTCGTCCGAATAGAGAGAGAGAAGAGAGATGTATGTTTTTTTGTTTGATTTCAAAATGAGTGAATGAATCAAAATGTTTGAGGTAGTGGAGAATATAAGGGTACTAGTTGAGACAACCTAGCTAGAAAATAGCCATCTTGTCCCTTATGGCTTATCTTGACCGAAAATGGATCCTAGGAGGGTCTCGGGTTCTTCTTTTCATGTTGGGATCACTTAAAAGCTCAAAGTTTGATGATTTAAAAAGTTACTCAAGTTTAGCGAATATTTCCATTGCGCTTAAAATCACTTTTCCATAAATCTAGGTTATTTATACGACACATATCACCTTAATTTACTACAAAAAAATTATTTAGACGCTGTCGGCCGGGTCAAGACCGAAAACATGAATTTTTGTTAAAAACTCAACCGAACCATCTTCACAAGTGTGAAAACATTCTAAATTCCCAAAATAAGCTTTGTCAAAACCAAATTGCTCAAAATTTACACTTTAATGACCATAACGGTCTTTTACCTAATTTCACGAAAATGACTGTTTTTCTAAAAACTTCCAAATCACACACCAACGATTTACATTTTAAACCAACGTTTTCTAAACTCATGAATTTATTTAAATAAATAATCTCATTACACACTTCCGAATCACTTAACTTATTTCCAAACAAATTGTCGTGCCGGTACGCGCTGCGTGACGATTTCCAAGAAATCACGGGAAAGCTTCCCGTAATTACTTAAAATGCCAACCAAATACTCCGAAATGAAAAGACGAATCAAAAGTGATTCTCTCCCGGAAATCAAGACTCCATCAAACTCCCGGTTAAACTGTAATCGTTTTACGCAAAAAAAGTCAACTAAAGTCAACTTTTCAGCTTTCATCAGGAAAACTGACAAGATCGAAAGACTTCAAAATACAAAATTATAATATTTTATAACCCTGGGAAAATTACCAGTTATCACACTATTCCTCGGAAGCAGCGCCAAAAACTTGATGTGCGTGAATTGCAAACCGAAGTTTTACAATCCTCCTAGGCAGTAAACCTAACCGTTGTAGTGCATATTAAACATGTGAAGATCTTGATTGATGACTAGTGTGTATAGATCAAGGTGTAATTAGTGTGTGTGTTTAGAGAGAGAAATACCTAACTTGCATTTTGATTAAATGAAGTTGTTACACTTAACATTGGCATAAATACTATTTATACCCCTTGGTTAACTATCCTTATTGAACTTTCCTAACTTAACACTTCTAGTCCCTGTACTTATTAAAGTGCTTACAAGTATGTCATTTTTCTATTTCTAACATTCTCCCCCTAAATGATCTACTTAGGAACTATCCTTATTGTGTTTTTGATGATGACTTCTTCTTTATGCTTGAACACTTTATTCTGAAGTAGTCTGTCATTTTCTTTTTCTTTGAAGCTTAAAAACGCTGAGAATTCTTTATGAAAGTTGAGGACGACCTTGTAGCAAATCTCTCCCGATATAATTTTCTTCCCTTATATAATAGGATAGATCTCTTTATCTCTGAAGGTATCAACTCCACTCTCAAACTCAAATCAGCATTCTCAAAAGCTAACTTGATCTTCTTTTGAGCAACTTAAATCTTTTAAAAAAATCTTGTATGAAATCTTTATCTTCGAACTTGATCTTGAATGTGGATTTCAATCACATAATGTTGCTAACGAAAGATCTTGAAACACGATGATATTGATTGAGCATTCCTTTGTAGAAGACTTGAACACTTGTCTTTATACATGAATCTTCATACTCTTTAAGCTCCCACTCAATCACGTATCCATCTCTTGAATATTGAAGTAGTAAACTTTGATTGTATAAAGACAATGTTGATATTCTTGTGAAGTAATTCCATGCAAATGTCGAACCGGCTATCTCGATCGATCTTTTAAGTTAATGAAACACTACAGCTTAATCAAAACACTTGATGAATGTTGATTGTCTGAAGACAATGTTGATATTCTTGAGAAGTAATTCCATGCAAATGTCGAACCGGCTATCTCGATCGATCTTTAAAGTTAATGAAACACTACAGCTTAATCAAAACACTTGATGAATTAACCTCAATCTTGAATACGAATCTTATCTTCTTAATCAAACTACTTTTACCATAACGATTTCTTTGATTCAATTTCTTTGCTAGTATCTTGATTTGTCCCATATATTCTTGCTTATATCTTCTCCCCTTTTATATACTTGAATTGACCTTACATTTACTCCCCAAATATACTTATATCTTATCTCTCTCATATTATTCCAATACTAAGCTTATATTTTCTCCCCCTTATGATGATTATGATCAATCGTAAGCATCATGACCATACGGTGAAGAATATCCTTTGAAGTCCATAAAATTGAAATCAAAATCGTTTCTTTTCTCTCTAAAAATCAAACATTCTCCATTCTATAAACAAACATACTCCCCCAAAATAACCATAAGCTTCCTCAAACCGACAAACTTGATTGCGATCATTCCCGTAAAGGTTGAAATAAACTTTTGTCATTATAAAAAGCGTTGAAGTAGTCATGCTTGTGAAAGGTAGAAATGTTGTTGTTGTATGTTGTAGAAGATGAAATGGAGAATTATCAGAGTAAGAACCATCTTCCACATTAACCATGAAGTTCATACATCACAAGATCATGCTCTAAAAATTCTCGATGAAATATTTGAAAAATATGATCAAATCAATATCTCGATGATAAAGATGCGGAAATATGATCATGAAATTCAAATAAGCATTGATCTCGTGAACTTAGTGTTATGTTACCCTGGGAAACACATAACCTCTAGATCACATAGATTGCTAGTTAACACGTATTTGAATCATTAAACAATCATTTTCAAATAGTGACCTACGTTCAGCGTTGGCATGATGTTAGCACTGGTAGGATTTCCATTCGATCATTGTGAATACTATTTTATAGTATCACTCCAGAATGTTCCGGCAATGTCACATAGACATGCAATGTCATAAAGACATATATCATTGTACCTTTTGTATCGTTGATGTTTAATACAAACGTACTTTTGTGTCCTAAAGATATTTCATTGAATATCAAATTGGCTCTAGACTCTTGTGCACTTTTAGTAATCAAGGACTGGAGCAGAATGTCCTTTATTCAATACCAACATTCTCGGAATGAGAAGTCCGTAGATTATGCGTGTAATCTCCATGAGAATGGCTGGGAGGGGTTGTGCATTTGCATTACTAGGTCTATGATGTTTACTTCAATACCAGAAATCAACGAATGAAATCCGATAGATTATGAGTTGACCCGGTTTCTATCCTAATGTAGGAGAAACACCCTTCATCTTTTCTTATAAGCCTCTCACTTTTCAACTCCAACCTTTTCATTTTGCTTATCATTTGATTATTCTTCATCATATTCTTGTCAGTTTTGACAACTTTATCATTTTCGGTCATTCTTTTTCATTCAAAGCTTTATCACATAAGTCCTTTTGGCATTCGAAACATATTGATTTACACCTCAAACTCCATCACCTAGACCTAACTTTCCTAAATTGGAAGGAAGACTCCGGGGTAGATCAATTCCGGTTCTGGAAGATCATAGGAGTATTTTGAGAGTAACTAAATCACACCGTGCAACTCAATCAACATACACCAAGATAATTCCTTTAGAAAGAATGTCCGTGAAAACCATGATGAAAATCTGAAATCGTATCATGAGATTTTGATAATATCAAGAAAATGTAGAACAATCACTCTGTCTGTTTTTGTATGCGGTGGCATTTCTTTTCTTGCATACTTTTCTCTTTTTCTTTTCATGTGCTGTTCTTGCTTTTGAAGCACATGACATATACTTTCATTTTTTCAAGTATACGATTTCTCATTTCTCTCTTTCTATTTTTCTCTCACAAATCTCTCTTTTGGTTTTTCATCATTCTCACAATCATCATATAAAGAAGAAAATTTTGATCTTTAAAAGTTTTCAATCATTATAAAGACACTCCCCCTTAACATATGCCGAGAAATATTTTTAACATGAAGCTTAAAACGCAAAAATACAGATATGTAAAGGTGAAATGTAAAATAATTTTCTATTTCCGTTTCTTTCTGAAAACTTTTCAACAACATATACGGACACTCCCCCTCGAAAAATACCATATCTTCGTTAAAACCTATATAAGGGAGTTCCCCTCTGCACTTTTGTGTCCTTTATTTCTTTAGACACTTTTCACAAATAGTACATAGATTTGAAGACTTTTTAAAATTGATTTTATCTTGAAAGTACCACATTTTAAAATTCGAATCGATTGTAACTCATCAACTTGAGATCATTGACTTTTAAAACAAATTGATTTTATCTTTTAAGTACCACATAAAGATTTTGAAAAATATTTGTCAATGACTCAAGTCAAAGAAGACTTCTCTTCTTTTTCAAAGATAGATGCACTGAAGCGTACACCTTCTTTTCTTTAAAGCACGGGTTGTGTACTGACATGTACACAAGCCATCAAATGAAGCTCGGGTTTCGTACTGAATTATACGAAAGCCATCAATTGAAGTGCGGGTTTCATACTGAAAATGTATGAAAGCCATCAGTTTAAGTTCGGGTTTCGTATTGAGTTATACGAAAGCCATCAGTTTAAGCTCGGGTTTCATACTGAAATGTATGAAAGCCATCATAAAAACCAAAAATCTTTTTGTGTTTTCTATAAAATTTGGTATAAAAGAAAATCTTTTTGTCTTTTCGAAATTTTATATAAAAGAAAATCTTTTTAAATTTTCTATCAATTTAAACAACAACTTTTGGTACCCACTTAAGCACGTTGCTAAACCATATTTGGAGAACCAAATGTAAGTTGCGTCAATTTGATGCATAGAAATTGAATTCCAAGGAGAGTTGAAACCCGATGTTTCATTTTGAAATAGCTTTCTTGGAATCAACGGTGATTTAAAACTCTTCTCATTTGTCCAATTTGACTTATAAAACCTTGATGTTTGATTAGGAGTTTTAAAACTTCTCAAAGGTGTAAACACAGTTCTGAAACCCGGTGTTTCATTCGATGTTTTAACCCTTGAGGAAGACGAAGATTTCCATTTATTGTTGAAACTCGGTGTTTCATTTTGAACAAGTCTTTTTGAAATGAATGGAAACCTTACATCTTTCACCTTTTTCAAAATTGAATCATCTCTTTTACACATTGAAAACATTTCACTTCTTGAATACTTTAACGGTTTGGAAATATTTACCTTTCTTTTCCACATTTGTTTTGAACTTTCGTTTTTCACATGATTTTGAGAAGCAAATGTTTCGGATGAATGTTATTTCTTCAAATACTTCTTGTCTTTTTGCAAAGAATAAGTAGTAAATTGAGAAAGCTTCTTCGAAATCGGTTTTGAAGATTTACCCGTGTAAATCTTTTTCGAAGCATTCACTTTTGGAATTGATTTTGTGAAAACTTGAGAATCAACCTTTTTCTGTTTTATTGAATCAAACAATCTTTTGTAATGCATTTTCAAATCATTGTTCTCTTTTCAAGTTTTTCACAAGAAGTTTCATATTTCTATTTCAACATATTATATGTTGTTCTCAAATCATTGTTTTCTTTTTGCAACGAAGTGTAATTTTGAGATGCCAACTGTGATTTTAATAAAGCATTCTCTTTTTCAAGATTTGCAAAATATGTCTCAAATTTATCAGTTCTTCTTGAAAGCTCTATTTTGACATCATCAAAATCTTTGACTCGTTGTGCTAAGACCTTTTCCATCTTTGAAATCTTATTCTCAAACACCTTTTTCTCGTCATCAAAATGTTTCACTTTATCCCCCATTTCCATTGCAAGTTCCAAATTCTTAGTCTCAATCGTTGAACTTGTAATAGAAATATTTGAAACGTTTGATTCATATTCTTGCTCGATCATTTCAAACATTTTCTCAAGAGAATTGTCATCTTTTAAAAACTTAAACTTTGTTTCAAGTCTTTGTTTTAAAACATCATTTGAAGCTAACAAATTATTATACTCTTTTTGCACCGAAGAATACACTTTTTCCATAAATTCATTTTTAGCCAAAAACATTCGTTTATCTTCTTTAAAAATAACGATTTGTTGTTTCATCTCTTGATTTGAAATATGAAGTTTCTCCAGAAGTTCTAAAACTTGAGATTCCATTTGTTCAATCTTTTCTAACAACTCAGATTCTTTGACACCGTAAACCTTTTCAAGATTAATCAACTCAGTTTCTTTTGATTTTAGAACTTTATTTTCAGTTTGCAAACTTTTTATTTCAACTTTTAAGCTCTCAGTTTCTTTTAAAGCAAAATATTTTTCATCTGAAAATCGTACAACCAATTCAATGGTTTCTTTTAATTGTGTTTGCAAACTCAAAATCAAATCCTTTTCTGAGTTATCTTGTGTGTCATGAACTATTTTTGAATCAAACTCAGATGGTACCTCATGAAAAATCTCAGATTGTTCTTCTAACAATCGTATTTTCTTACACTGAGCATTAATCAATTCATCTCTTTCTCTCAAAGTCGCTTCTGCAAGTGCACGTGCCTTATATAGCTCTTCAACCGATGAATTCAAACTTTCATTTACACTCTTAAGTTCCTCAAATTGCACTTGAAGATTTTGACACATTGTACAATCAACGACTTTTGACTTTAAATGTTCATTTTCACTATGAAGTTCCTTAACTTGCGCTCGAAGATTTTGAACCATCGTAAAATCAACAATCTTTGACTTCAGATGTTCATTTTCAGAATCCTTTTTACGTAGACACTCTTTTAGCTCTGAAATTGTCGTTTGTTTAATCTTAACAGTGTTTTTCAGCTCAACTAATTGATCACTCATCGTGTCAATTAAATTCTGTTGTTCTTTAATCTTTATAGTATATTGTCTGTCATTATCATAAAGCGAAGAAAAAGTGATTATATATTTTCGTTTTCTTTCTCAAGTTTTTCACACTTTGCTTTATATGATTCGAGACTCAACTTATCCCAACTATTCATATACACGATGAACGAATCTGATACACTCGATTAATCAACTTTAACTCACTCAACTCGTTTCTAAAAAAACCACAAAAATTTCAACGATCAACTAAATAAACGTGCTCAATTAATCACGACAAACTAATATCCTGCAAATATTTTTTTTAATACTATAACTAAAAAAATACTTCTATTAAAAAAAATTATACAAGCCCAACTGTCTCACAAATTTTGCAACCCAAATTATTATTAGCAATACAAACTTTGAATTTATTTAACCAAAACTTGTCCAAAATTTTGTATACACAAAAATAATACTCGCAAATAGACGCCTCTCTTTTTCTCCACTTTGCAGCCACAACAGACACAAGATTTTCAGATTAAATGAATTTGAGCCCAAAATTATGTGTAGAAAATAGCAGCCCAACAAAAAAATCAAATAGCTTTTGATAGCCCAAAATCTCAAACCCTAAATAACCAGTTTTTAACACTCTTATTCACACACAACACAACCCTAAAAAAAATCTCTCACTTTACACGCCTCTATTTTATCTTTGCAGTCACACAAACTCTACAAATCCTAAAAAAATTCATACACCTCCCTCTCTTATGAATCTTAAAACACGCCTCTCTCTTGTTGTAGTTTGATAACTCCACTACACAACAAACAAAGAACAATCAATTTATTCTTTTGGTCACTCTTGTCGTGTGATTATCACAACACCACAACATCTGTTATACAAATGACAATCAACAAAAAATAAAATACAAGAACCCATATTCTTGTTACAGTCTCTCGAACACCAATCGGGTAGGTTTCTTTATGTTTTGTTTTTCTATTTTGTTCTTGATTTTTTTTATACCGAAACAAATGAAAAGATGAAACAAACTTGTTTTATTCTTTTCTTTATAGTTTCAAAAATAAAAAGAAGTGATTTGCTTTAAAGGATCTATGAAGATATGTTTTGTTTGTGGTCTTTTAAAGATCAATACTTGGAAAATAACAACAAAACAAACTGAGATCTATATTATTGTTTTTCATTTCTTTTTTTTTTTAATTATTTTCGTTTTGAAAATTGAAACAAAAGATGGGACATTACACTTTTGTTGTTGTTCTTTTCTTGAGAGTTTTGAAAAATAAAAGAAGCTTAAGCCTTCAAAGATTGATCTATGGTGAGTTTGGTTCTTTGTTTTGTGAAGATCCTTTTAGATCTATAACTCTCTTAGGAGATACGAATCAAACCAAATCTGAGATCTTGGTTCTCTGTTTCTTTTTTCTTTTTGTGTAGAAGTTAGTTGAGAGTTGAAAAGTGACAAGTGAGGATTCTTGGTGAGTCTAGATCTAGGTGTGCATGATTTATTTGACCAAATCTGTGATGATGATCGTGTTTAAATCTGTGAGAAAGATTGGTAATAACGAACACGACACTAAGATCTTGTTTGTTTTACTTTTGTTTAGATCTGAGTTAAATGAACTATAGTTTTGTTTTGTTTTTATGTTAAATCGGTTTGAACTAGATGATAGATCGGTTTCGTCTTTTGAGTTGTTCGGTTCCTGCTATTGTTGGTAGATCGGTTTGTACTTCTGATATGATTTGTTCGGTTTCTTCTTTTGATTTCCGGAAAAACGCATGAAGACCACAAAACGCGTCTTTGACTTTGACCAAAAAGTCAAACTTGGTCAAAGTTTGTTACAATTCTTGTTACAAATCAGTTACAACAAGCTGTTTTCAGATCTGATTTTAAACACTCTTTTTTAGGGGTGAGCAGAAGAAACCGAAACCGAACCGAAAACCAAAAAAACCGAACCGAAAAAACAACCGAAACTAGAAACCGATGGTTCGGTTTTTAACTTTTCAAAAACCGAAAATTTTCGGTTCGGTTTCGGTTTTTGTCCAAAAACCGAACCGAACCGAACCAAATCAGTTTTATAATAATATATAATTAATATAATATAAATAAATAAATAATAAATCAAAATTTTAAATTCATATTTATTTTGTGGATGAAATTATATTATATATATTATCTTAATGTTTATATATATGTGTTTATCGTGTACGTGTGTTTACTTGACAATATATCGTTACATATATGACAATGATCATACTATGTGTATTTAATGTGTGTGTCTCTCATTTATATGTGTATAAATGTAGAAATTTGTGTAAACATTATTAGGCTCATATTGACAAAAAAAATTAGAAAAAATATCCAATTTTCTACGTAAAACAAGTTTATTAATATAAATTTTCCACAACCAAATATAAACGGTTTAAAACCGAAAAAACCAAAAAACCAAACCGCAAAACCCGAGAAACCAAAAACCAAGCGGTTTTGGTTTCTGGTTTTATAAAAACCGAATATTTCGGATCGGTTTCGGTTTTAGCCAAAAACTGACCCAAACCGAACCGTTCACACCCCTACTCTTTTTAACCAAAATAAGCAGATCTCAAGTAGTTAAGCACCAAATCACTTAAATAAGCTGATCTAAACAGAAATGATTATTCAGATTAAAAGCAGATAAGCACTAGATTAAGCTGAGTGAATAATCTTGTAAGCAAATGAGCAGATTTTTTGATAAAATAAGCACAGAACCTGGATAATCTGATAAGCAGACAAATAAGCACGAATAAGCAGACAAATTCAATTAAGCACAGATTTTGCAAAAATAATTCGAAATAAGCAATAAGCTGACAGAA
>BQNB010103527.1:850-24017 GCA_026074375.1 Tanacetum coccineum | reverse complement strand
GTTAATTACATATTCTATACGTGATCTTTATTCCGATGCGTACTCGTGATATGTTTAATTGTTAAATTAGATCGTAAAACCCAACAGTGGCATCACGAGCCATCGTATAGAATTTGTGGTTACAAAGTAATAAAATTTGATAAATTATGCATAAAGATTTGATCTTTGTGCATCAAGATTCAATCTTTATTGGTTATAAAATTAATTAGACGAATTATAGGTTGTATGAAATTTTATGGATAAAACTTGATGTGTTTAAACTGTTAATTGATCGATTTTATGTTTAAAATTAATTGTTAATTCAGCATCCATGATAAATACATGCAATTTATCATGGATGGATATGTGATATAAATCTTGTTAATTGTTAAAAGGTCTTTATGCAAATATGATGATCAAGAATCAAAACGTAGACATTAAATTTAATTTTGTACGATCCACGACTTTAAAAGCTAGGGAAGACCTTGGCTATGTCTTAATGGGGCCTAAAAGTTGCTTAAAATTTTATGTGCTATGTGGTATATATTTGTATATGGCTTACGCAATCGATTATATCGATGGATGTGGCCGGAGTTTTAAGGACGAAGGAGCCTTATATGGATATATACATGTTTTAATTATTAGATAATTTGGATCATAATTGATATTTGCATGACTTAATTGTTAAGTGATTCTTATAAATAAGTGTTATGTGTATTAGCTTTATGTTTATATTGTTTTATTTTGAGTTTGGACTTATGAGAAAATAAAAGAGTTTTTCAAAAAAATAAAAATATAAACATGACTAATAATTATGAAATCAGATTTATTATGGACTATTTTATAGTTCATAATGTGTTTTCCAAATTAAAGTTTTATTTTTATCAATGACGTAATTTGCAAAAGTACTACTTAGTTGCAAGGATAAGGTTCGGGGAGACTCATCAAGACTTCAGTCTTGTAGATACCATTACCCTATAATACCTGACTACATTGTAGTTTCCTTACCTTGCATACTAGTTAGGAAATCGCAAATGGTCTAGGGTTTGAATGGTTTTTAACCATTCTTTAATCTTTTCCCGCGATAAAATATAAAATCTTTAAGTTTTTGAAAACACGTTGAATCGTTAATTTTTTAAAAGGTAACACTATTCATACATATTTGCCACGTCAAATATTATACCCTTTAAATAAGTTGTTGCCATCTAATTTGTAAGAACACTTTTTGATGCATTTTACTATGCGTGAGACGTATGTAGATCGTAATCCCAAGGTGATTATACACTTTTTCGTGAGACGTTAGTGTTACATAATCATAGTTCTTGATTGGACGACTTAATCGGTTTAGTGGTGAGACCTTAAACTCGAGGCATATATGGGATAAAACATGCTTACTAGTATATTATTGTAATAAAGTAAGTCCCATAAGGCTCTAGGAATTGCACCGGTGGCAATTATTGATCGTCAATTACCTTTTGAATACACCATTACTAGCAGATCAACTGATGTGGTGGTGGTATGTCAAGTAGGATCCTAGCCTTTAGAAAATTAATTGTTTATTTGATTTAACATGGGTAGTTAATTTTCTTCAAGGAGTATTATCGAAAATACTAAATACTTGAACTTTTATGTTTTGTTGATGGCACAACCTGTTCAAAACATAAAACATTCAGCTTTTAGGTCGATGTTTGAAAGAGAAAAACTTTCTGGAAATAATTTCAATGACTGGTTTCGTCAACTTAAGTTAGTCTTGAGAGTAGAAAAGAAAATTTTTGTCATTGAACAACCTTTACCCGCGGCTCCTGCTGCTGATTCTGAAGCACAAGTGCTTTCGCAATGGAATGCAGTTTATGATGCATATAATGAGGTTGCTTGTCTTATACTTGGGAGTATGACTCCTGAACTTCATAGACAATTTGAAACCTCCTCACCATATGACATGATAAAGGAGCTTAAATCTATGTTTGAGAAACAAGCTGGAGTAGAGAGGTTTGACCTAATCCAAACTTTCCATGCTTGCAAGCAAGAGGAGGGTAAACCAGTTGCTGCATATGTTCTTAAGATGAAAGAATATGTAGAACAACTGGAATGTCTCAGTTATGTACTACCATAAGATCTTAGTGTTGGTTTAATCTTGAATGGCCCCACTAGTGATTTTGCTGGATTTGTGAGAAATTACAATATGCATAACATGGGGAAGACAATTGGTAAATTACATGCTCTGCTTATAGAGTATGAAAAAGGTTTACCTAAAAAGGCTGAAACACCACAAGTAATGATGATTAAAAGTGGTAAAATCCAGAAAACCAATAAGAAATCGCTTAAAGCTAAAGGCAAGGGTAAAGCTAATGGCAAGGGAAAGGATAAACAAGTTTATATCCCTAAGCCTAAAAACCCTAAACCTTCTGCTAAAGAGCACCTAACTAAGGATGACACCTGCCACCACTGCAAGGAGGTGGGTCATTGGAAGAGGATTGTCATGTTTATCTTGCTAAGTTGTTAAAGAAAAAGAAGCAAGTTGGCACTGCCAGTTCTTCAGGTATCTTCACAATAGAATTATTTGCTTTCTTTAATAAATCCTGGATGTATGACACTAGTTGTGGTACTCACATTTGTATCACAAAATAGGGGTTTAGAGAAGCAAGAAAGCTAAAACAAGGAGCTCTCTATTTGTATGTGGGCAATGGTGTTCTTGCACAAGTAGAAACTATAGGAAGTTTTGACTTAGTTTTGCCTAATGGCCTTGTGATTTGTTTAGACAATTGTCATTATGCACCTTCTATTACTAGAGGTGTTGTTTTAGTTCATCGTTTGGTAGAAAATAGATTTGTCTAGTGTTTTACAGATTTTGGAATTTTAGTTTCTAAGAAAAATGTTGTTTATTTTAATGCTATTCCTAGTAATGGTATTTATGAAATTGATATGCATAATCTTGTACCAAATGATAATTCTATTTATAATGTTAGCACTAAAAGAGCCAAACATAACTTGGACTCTACTTATCTATGACACTGTCGTCTTGCTCATATAAGTAAGAAACGCATTGAAAAGCTGCAATGAGAAGGGCTTTTAAAATCAACAGATGATGAGTCATTTGATCAATGCGTATCTTGTTTATCGGGCAAGATGACAAGGAAATCGTTTCCACATCGTCCCGAAAGGGTGACCGATCTTCTTGGAATAATACATACTGATGTGTGTGGTCCACTTAGACATGTGTCAAGACAAGGTGCTAGCTACTCATTACATTCACGGATGATTATAGTCGTTATGGTTATGTTTATCTTCTTAAACATAAATATGAGGTCTTTGAAACATTTAAAGTGTTTAAGAATGAAGTGGAAAATCAACTCGGGAAAATAATCAAGGTACTTTGATCAGATCAAGGTGGCGAATAAATAAGCCAAGAGTTTAAAGATTATCTTAAATCTTGTGGAATTATCCAACAGCTTACTCCTCCATACACACCACAACACAATGGCGTGTCTAAAAGGATACATCGTACTTTGTTAGACATGGTTCGATCTATGATGAATCTTACAACTCTACTGTTATCCTTTTGGGATTATGCTCTAGAGTCTGCAACACGCATTCTCAATATGGTTCCAACCAAGAAGGTTGATAAGACACCATATGAATTATGGTATGGAAAGGTTCCAAACTTATCTCACTTAAAGGTCTGGGGATGTGAGGCGCTTATGAAGCAGGATACGCCTGATAAACTCCAACCAAGATATGTTAAGTTTATCTTTATAGGATACCCAAACGAAACAATGGGTTACTATTTTTACTTCCCACCTGAAAACAAAATTGTTGTTGCAAGGTATGCTGAGTTCTTTGAGAAAAGTCTCATAACTCAAGAAGTTAGAAGGAGGGCCATAGATCTTGAAGAAATTCAAGATGAAGATACATCACCTTCTGAAATCACTAGAGAAATTTCTATGGATGTTGAAGTTTTCGAACCACCTCAAGAGGAAGTGATTCCAGTTCGTAGGTCCGAAAGGACACATCGAAGCTCCACATATTTATGTTAATGTAGAGGAGGAGGAGCATAGTCTAGGGGATCTTAATGAACCCACTAGCTATAAAGCTGCAATGTTAGATCGAGAATCTAAAAGGTGGCTCGATGCTATAAATTCGGAAATGCAATCCATGATAGACAATATGGTATAAGGTCTTAGGTCGTCTTCTTTAAATTGTAAGACTGGTTGGGAGCGTAAGTGGTTTTTTAAGAAAAAGACTGACATGGATGGGATTGTACATACCTATAAAGCTCGTCTTGCAGAAAAGGGTTATACTCAACTCTACGGGGTTGATTATGAAGAAACGTTCTCACCCGTCGCATTACATTAGAGCTATTAGGCTTTCATAATCTATAGCGGCGTTCTATGATTATGCGACATGTCAACTGGATGTCAGATGTCTTCTTAAATAGTTCTCTTACTGAAGACATTTATATTGTACAACCTAGAAGGTTCTGTTGATTCCTAAACATTCCCAGAAAGGATTGCAAGCTTCAAGAATCATTATGGTCTTAAAGCAAGAATCAAGAGCTGGAAATATAAGATTGATGAGCAAATCAAAAAAGTTTGGTTTTGCTCAAATTATTCTTGATGATCCAAGTGTATATCAAAAATGTTAGTTGGAGTAATGTTACATTCCTCTCGTATATGTTGATGATCTAAAAATCATGGGAAATCACTGTTCCAGTTTACAAGTGGTAAAGGATTATCTTGGAAAGTGTTGCAGCATTTATTCTTGGAATAAAAATATATAGAGATAGGTCAAAGCGATTGATTAGACTTAGTCAAAGTGCTTACATGGATAAGACCCTAAAGAGATATAAAATGGATAATTCCAAACGTGGTAATATCCCCATGCAAGAAAGACTTGACTTGAACAAAATGTACGCTGTGTAGTTTCGAAGTTAGGTCTTCTTTTTATAGCTTCGAGTTCATTAATTACATCTTCTGCTTGAGTGTGATTTACTTTGTGTTTATGGTATGATCTTATGCTGAGGTTTGTCAATGGCTTTTTGTTATATGTCCCCGCCTGTTGAAACACAATTGGTCCCCGGTTTTTTTGCCTTTTTTTGTATATATTTTTTTTGTATTTTTATAATTTTGTGTATGCTATAAAACTGTGACATGGAAAAACAAAACAAAAAATATAAAGTTTAACAAGTCAAAAGTATGAAACTGTCAAAATTTACGGAACAAATACTGATAAAAAACTGCGTTGCACTGTAAAAAGAGGGGTTAAAAAAGAATCTTTTGTACTTTTTGACACTATTTAGTGGGCCAGGGGGTACCAATAGGGGTACCCCTTGTCAATATACTACATCGATTATATGCTCAATCTATTTTCTTTTGACACTCTTGGTTTTAGCTATTGTACTTGCTTAAATAGTTACAGGAATGTTTTGTTATGATTCAATAATTTAATGAAACCTAGCTCAGAAGCATAAACAAAACATTCAATAATCTAATATAGTAATTGCTAATTTATGCTTCTAAGCTAGGTTTCATTAAATTATTGAATCATAACAAAACATTCCTGTAACTATTTAGGCAAGTACAATAGCTAAAACCAAGAGTGTCAAAAGAAAATAATTTGAGCATATAATCGATGTAGTATATATTGAAGGGGTACTCCCTATTGTACCCCTTGCCCCATAAATAGTGCCAAAAGGTACAAAAGGATTTTTTTTTTTTTTATTTTTTTTTCTTTTTTTTTTTTTTTTTTTTTTATTTGTTTTTGTACCCCTCTTTTTACAGTGCAACGCAGTTTTTTTATCAGTATCCGTTCCGTAAATTTTGATAGTTTCATACTTTTGACCTGTTAAACTTTATATTTTTCGTTCTGTTTTTTCTGTGTCATAGTTTTATAACATATACAAAATTATAAAAATACAAAAAAAGGCAAAAAAACCAGGGGGGTACAAATGGTGTTTCAGGGCGGGTACATATAACATAAGCCATTGACAAGACATCTAGCATAAGATCATACCATAAACACAAAGTAAATCACACTCAAGCAGAAGATGTAATTAATGAACTCGAAGCTATAAAAAGAAGACCTAACTTCGAAACTACACAGCGTAAGACCTAACTTCAACACCTGAAGAGGTGAAGCGTATGAAAAATGTACCTTATGTTTCGGTTGTTGGATCCATTATGTATGCAGTAAGATGCACTAGACCTGATGTTGCGTTCGCGTAAAATATAATAAGCCATTTCCAACAGAATCCCGGTGAACCTCACTGGACTGCTGTGAAAAATATTCTTAAGTATTTAAGAAATACTAAAGATATGTTTTTGGTTTATGGTGGAAATCCGAAAGCTGAACTTCGAGTTGATTGCTACTGTGATGCTGGATTTGAGACTGGTAGATATGACATCAAATCTCAGACAGGATATGTTTTCATTTTGAACGAAGACGCGATAGACTGGAAGAGCTCCAAGCAAAGTACTACCGCAATGTATGCTACAGAAGCTGAATATATTGCTACTTCAGAAGCTGCAATGGAAGTTGTTTGGATTAGGAAGTTTATTTCAGGGCTTGGTATAGTACCAACAATAAATGAACCTATTCAGATGTTTTGCGACAATTCTGCCACACTTCTTATTGCTAACAAACCGGGGGTTCAGAGAGGAGCCAGAAACTATCATAGAAGATACCATTATGTTCGCGAGTCTATTGAACTAGGAGAGATAAATCTTCTTAAAGTTCACACATATGACAATATAGTTGATCCTTTTACGAAGGCTTTACCTAAAGGAAAGCTTACTCAACATGCTAGGAGCATAGGACTTTGTTTAGCTAGTAGTTTCATGTAGATCAGTGTTTTAGTATTTGGATAAGGGATGTTTGAACAGTTTATTTTATGATAATGATACTTGGTATTTCGATATTTTAACTTAAATTGTGTCATATATTTGCATGTTTAATCCATGAATAACATTTTTTATTCTAAATTAATCTGTTGTCGATTAACAATATGGGAATATTGTTAAATTAAGACAAATATGAGTGATTGGTGATATCTTGGATATTAAGGATGTGTCCATCAAACTCACATAATATTCATAAGATAAATATCGGATTTTCCTAACTAACAAGAATATTACTTTATGGATCGTCGTCATAAAGTAAATCTTATAAGTGATTTTATTTACAAAATCCTTATACTTGAGATGCAAGTAGGTCTTGCATATGTGGATAATCCTTCTTGATCTAGTTTAAGTTATCCTGAAAAAGGTGACTAATAAGGGCTATTTCAGAAGTGATTTTGAAACATGATGACTTGGCACTTGTAGTCAATATAGAATTTGTATCTTCAATAGTTGGAAGAATGATTCCACCTGGACCCCCTCGTAGAAGTAATCAGATGTGTGTAGAGGCCGTACCCGAAAACTCAGAAGATATGACTCATTGATTTCGGTAATCGATATTAGTTACATATAAGGAGAATAGAATCTTAAATAATGGAATGACATTAATCCATATCCATTTTTTAATGCGTATCAAAAACAAAAGGGATTGCAAATTCATAAATCATTTATCCTTATCTTTAAGAAACCACACTCGATATATCTGTGGAGCATTGGCGTGTTGCAATAACGCTACCAATGTTATGAATAATTTATACATGCTCCAAGTTGGAGCTGTTGGAATATGAACAAATATAAATTAATATATGTCCGGGAATTATTTCCAGCCTAAGGGACGCACACGGTTAATAATGGTGTAAACCGTTAATTAATATATAAATTATATATATAATAATTAGTGTTAAACAAACGATCGATAAATGATTTAAACGTAGAAAATAATATTATTCGTTAAAAGGTTTAAGGGTACTAATAAGTACAACCGAATAAAGGGAAGGGTGGGTTGCCCCTCTGCTTCTCCTAGTCGGCCGAATACCTCCAATAGGAGGTGTGAGACTTTGGCTTGCACACCAAGTTGAGAGGAGTCTATTAAGGAGGTCTAAGTCTTTGAGAGCTTCATAACTATGAAATCCCAAAACCCTAAATATCCCTTTGTCTCTCCCTTATGTTCGACCGGTTCCAAAACCCACCAAAGGGTTTCGTTTTTTCTTCCCTCTTTTGCCGTGCGATCGAACAAACAACCCTCTAGGGTTTTTGTTGCGATTAAACCAAGAAGAAAGTGTTTCGTGTGTATTGATTCAAAGACAAGAAGGTGATCGTGTTGGTTTAAAACACTACTAGTACTAAGCATACACGTTTGTTTTGCTAAGACGAATGTGTGTGAATACTTATTAGGGATATTTTTTGATCCTTTGTGGTTTGTGCGTGGTGTTATACACACCGTAATTATTAAAGACAGTGTAACGTTTATTGCTAAAGCAGTGTAACGATTCTTGCTAAAAAGGTACACATCATTAATCCCTTGTTAATTATAAGTTATATAACTTGGTTGATCTTCTCCTTCCGCTGCGTACTGAATATGTTTAATGGTTAATTTAGATTAAAATACTCAACATATTTTTCTTCAGTTTATCGTTTGGTGATGATGAACTGTTAACACAATAATCTGCCAAACAATGGAATATATATATAATATATATAAATATATATATAATATAATATATATAAATATATATATAATATATATATATATAAGGATAAAGATCAAATAAAAAGAACAAATATTCCGTGAGAAGGATAAAAAAATTATTTTTTTAAAAAAGTATCTTAAAAAATTCTGAAAAAATACCACAAGAATCGGGTAAGAATGAGTGCATGAAAAAGTTGTAAAAAGAAGTTTTTCTAAAAGTGGATATATTTGCCGAAAACAATTTAATTAATAAAAAAACGTTTGTGCATTAAAAAATCATCGTTTTTTGTTGCATCAAAATTCGTTTTTTACTCAACTTCTTTGACTTTTGCATCAAAATTTTATTTGGGCGACATCAAACTATAACAAGTCGAAAAAAAATTTGTGCATCAAAATTTCTTTTTTTGCGCATGTTTAAAAGAAAAAACGAATAAAAACTCAAAATTAGAAAAACTACTTTTACAAAGTTTTATTACCAACATACCTGATTTAATGAAAATATTTGGAATTTGTTTCGAGAACTTTTTTATAAAAAAAAAATTCTTTTTATCCTCTCGATCTCACTAAATATGTCTTTTTATTTTAACCTTTCCTCTATATATCTATATATTATAAATATATATATATAGTATATATATATATATATATATAATATATATATAAAGATATATATGTATATGTTTATAAATAAAATATAACAATTGTCTCCGCCAACATAAAAATATATAAATCTAGCCTTATAAAATATGTATGTATTGTAAAAAATGTATTTATGTATTGAAGGACAAAATATTTGTGTCATATCAATAATATAAGAGCAATCATTACTACAAAGTTCGAATGTTATTTATAAAGTTTGTTGCGTATGATTTTATTGGGGTTTATTATTGTTGTTTTTTATGATAGTTCATTATTATTATTATCATTGTCCCATATTTTATAATTCAATAAAAAATAGTAAAGACTCTGGTAATTAACAAAAGGAGTACAACCGGTATAGAAATAACGATTTTGCAATATCATTACGATAATTGACAATATTTCTCCACCCTTTTTGTATGTGAAAGTAGAAAGAGGATTACCAAGCAAACGCACGGATATTGCACTTTGTTATTATTGTATAAAGTGTTGTGTAGGACCCTATGTAGACTAGTACATGTGGACTGATACACGTGACTAGTAAAGTATAAGTCTTCTTATAAAAGTTTTGTTAGCATAATTTCAATTGTCTCATAAAATGAAATTTTAGTTCCTTGCAAACCAGAGTACAATACACATTTTGATTATTGTTATGTGAAGTGTATGACTTGTAGATGTTAGGTTTGTTTTTTTTAAAACATAATTGTTATTATTTTATTATTGGTATATGTCAATATTGTAGAGCATATCGATTATAACTAGTTAAAAGTTTCGTGTATGCACGCGTTTCTTCTTCTCTGTCGTACCGGTTTATTTGGAATGTTATGATGTTGCGTTTCCCGTACCCGTACCGTGTCCCCGTTTTCACCCCGTGGCAAATTTAGATCAAGCCTCTCAAGTTGTGCATAACTCGTTTATAGTAGAATTTTATCTTGTAACGGTGGTATGTGTACTTGGTCTTTCCCTTGTACTCAGCAACACCGAAATTCGACAGATACACAACAGTGCCTTCTAAAAGCATATTCTTAAATATGTTGAGAAACTGACTTTTCGCAGATCCATGAATTTTAAAACCGTGTCAAACACAAAAAAAATAACATAAATTAAAATTAACGAAATATTTATGGTTATAGATGGTATTGCAGTGTTATTCAAAATATACCTCTTTGTCCATGAAGATTAACTCCATGTTCTCGATACCAAGTGGTTTACCATACACATTTTGTTTCCAAATTCTGTAAATTGTCACAAAAATATATTATGTTTCCTTCTGGAAATCAAATTCTTTACCAAAACCATACAATTAGAGCTAGCCATAGTTACAGTTTATGCTAATGAATATAACTTAGAATGTGGTAAATGGTGAAAATGACTCTAAATGATGGGTCTATTTATACACGATGGATGGTGATTTCAAAACGTGTTAAGCCTAACAAAATTGTTATGGATTCACAAAAATTCTAAGGATTTTTATTTGTTAAAAAAGTTCATTTAACCAAGACGGTAAATTAATTATTTACAAACTTGTGATAAGATTTCAATGATTTTTCAAAAAATTAATAGATAATGGTTAAGATAATTTTAAAAAGTATTTATTTTAAATATTTAAACGAAAATATTGTATAAGATAAATCTATTTAGAAATATAATCTGAATCAAACCTCAAAAATTATGGTGGTGGTGCAGGTTTAGAGTATAAACACCAAACCCACAATTAGTGCTACAATAAACATCAAATCTAGAATTATCATTTTTATCTTGGGATTAATTTCATATTTCACCATACTTTGAACATTAATTTTATATATACCCAAAATGCAACTCATGAATGCACAAAAACAAATTTTTAAAGCGTTTGTGTATTATATAAAAATTCCATTTTTAAAGAGGGGAATATGAAATTGCCACTACCCTTTACTTGAGATTGGTTTAAGGTTTTGAAATGAAGGAGATAATGTGTTTTATGAACTGGGGATATTGGATACAATCAAGAATTAGGTTAAAATGAAAGTGAAATGAATTTTATGCTTCAACAAATTAGGTTCCTCAATTGTTTTGGTTATATATATTCGGCTTGAAAATTGTGGTGCAAGCTTTGATTAATTAGTATATACCTTAGATACATTTAAATTTAAAATTGTGTTATAAAATTACCAAAGTAAACATGCTCAAATTTCAACATTCTCTTTTAGAGGGGTATTTAAGGTCTTTTTCAACCTATGTATGTTAGTAAATATAGATGACATGGCATAAAATAGAATTTTTATAATGGATAAATGACTTGTAACTTGCAAAGGAGGTCACCGAACACACAAGCGTTTACAATTCAAAAAGTAAGGTTTTTTTAAAAGAGGAAATAAGAATTTAGCTACAGCACAACAGGGGAAAACTATAAAAAGTAACGAAGTTAGAATACCTTTTTGTAGAGACTATGATCCCTGCCCGTTAATTTCATGGTTTCTCAGAACGAAACCGAGAAAAAAATACTTTTAAACCACATTAAAAAACCCACCCAACCCCACCAGTAACCTTCCTTCTCACCATTCTCGTAAGTCTTACCCAAAAAACTCGGCGCCACAGACACCTAAGTACACTACAGATAAATCATCACATCCCCTGTTTAGATCCCTACCATCACTCCTCGCTTGAGTATCTTCCCGCCCTCCTCCCTCCTAAAACCCCCCGTTATTGACCCACGTCCTATCGACACACCCTAAAAATAATATACTACACATCCCGACGCCGTCTATTAAATCACTAACACTCATATCCTCCACAATCTCACTTAACCACTAAAGCCCCAAATATCACACCCACCTCCCTGACCCAAACAAATAATGACTCAAAACAAAAACCAACCGCGCCCTAACCCTCAAGTGGCGAAAATCTCCCAATAAACTCCCACCAAAACCCCCCCCCCATATCTCCCCCACCCACCCCACCCAATAACCCCCTACAACAATGAGCGCGCCTCTCAAACACACCGGTAGCACCCACACCAATCACGCCACGGGACACCAACGCTCCCACAACCAAAGACCCTGGTTACGGTCCTATATGCATATACTCATATGTAGTGCTATGAAAAATCCCCTCAATACGTGGGAATAACCACAGGAACCCCAAGTGATAACAATCTATATGTATGATCGCGGTACGGTGATATTGTACACACAAATAAATCTATCTCACACACATGAAATAGCCAATTTTTTAACACGATTCAAAGATAGAAACAACAACCTACAATACGAACGCGCTAATCATACAGACCAAGAGAAGCTAAAATCAAAGAAAGTCAAGTCGGAAGCTCTCAAATACAAGATGGACTGAGTACTTGTGATGTAATTTTTGTTATCTTTTGTAATAGATAATAGGGCCTTGTAATTGATTAATGAAATACTTTATGTGGGAACTCGTATGTACTCACTCACACTGATAAACACTTAGGCTATATTTATATCCAAATATGGGGAGATTGTTGGGCCAATTTCATTGCCCATTGATCTTTCACTTAGGATTTGAATACAAAATAACCTAAGTGTAATTATCCTTTAACAATTCAAGGTCACTGAGTGAATAGTCGCTCAGTGAGTTACCTTCAAGATGCTCAGCCTGAGTCTACAAGAAAGACTCTAGCATTCAGTGAGGCGGTACTCAGTGAATGAAGCCTGAGCCAAAGAAGAAGGTGATGGGTTCAGTGAGTTGTGGCAATAGACTTACTCAACCCCATACGATCTCCAACAACTAGAAGACCCTGAAGACAAGAGACTGAAGAATAGGCGGGATAGTTTGAAAGCAGATAAGTCCAAGCTCTTATCTCCTGAAGTCAACTTATCCTGAAGAGGGTATAAGACAAGTTCAGTGTCAGGACTGAACTTAGAAAGAGCATTTGTCCCATACCTAGAATAGAAATTGTAATAGAGACAAAGCTGTACAAATGTACTAGCGTATTAGGATTGGGATTAGTGCTTACCACCCATGTGGGTGTGACCCTACCTAGGTAGTATAAATAGAACTCTTGTAATGGAGTAGATGTTAAGTTTGTGCATTCAAAGTCATAACTTTCACAAACACACATCTACTCCTCCAAATCTACTAAGTCCCTAAGCAAGCTCAGTTGGTTAGCATAGTAGTTAACTTTGCATAACACTTTAGGTTTATGCAAAGTTATTAGTGAGGAGATCACACACACACACATTGTCATTCAATCCCCATTGTAGTTCCGCATACAATGGGGTATAATTCTTAATAAAAAGAGTTAAACGTTGAAAAGTTATTTTTGTGTCTCTTACTTACTAGCTATATTTACGTACAAAAATATTTTCAAATAACAAACTGTTTTCTTTACTTGCTAGCCATGAGTTATTTAATGGTAACTTTGTAGTTATTGTTCACTAACTAAGTAAGAACAACAAGTGGTATCAGAGCCAAAGGTTTGTAAAACTTACTTAACACTAATTTACTTAAGTTCTTAAAACCTAGATCCTTAAATGGTTACAGTAAATGATGTACCTCAGCTAGTTGACAAAAGGGAGGTAGCTACGCTGCTATTGCTTCAAAACTAGATCCGGGAAAATTTAATAAGTGGAAAAAGCGAATGCTTTGCTACTTATCGGGAATGGAACCCTATTACATAAAATGTATTAAGGATGATCTATTTTAGCCAAAAATTACTAAAGGTGATGCTAAGGGAGCTTAAAGGGGCTTGCCTGTCCATATTGAACTCGTTTTAAGAGTTTTTTCTGTGTAATTTGATTGAATGTATAATTATTTCATTATGCATATTTTCTCAATCTTTAAGGCCAAAGGCAATATTTGGTTTTTTCCAAGATTCTTTTTATTTCATATACTTTCTTAATAGAACAACAACCTTATTAGGAATTCCTTATTATGACCCATTAGGTTTAAACAATCATTAACGTATACACTATGATTACAAGACATTGTTCTTTGTAATAAAGACACATGACAAAAAAAGATTATTTAAATAGCCATTGCTAATCAAATAATCGCTCAAGATGGATTGGTCATACCACATCCGTCTAGAATTGTTTCAATCCATAAAAGATCTTTGCAAATTTTAAATGAGCACACTCTTTAGGTTTTGAACTCAATGAGTCAGGGATTTTAAATCCTTCCAGAATTTTCATAAAGATGTCGTTGTCAATTGATCCATATAAGTAAGCTGTAACAACATCCATAAGACGCATCTCTAAATTTTTGGCGACTGCTAAGCTGATTAAATATCTTAAAGTAATTGTATACATGACAGGAGAATATATTTCCTCATAGTCAATTCCTGGTCTTTAAGAAAGACCTTTAGCTACAGGTCGAGCTTTATACCTTGTAACTTCATTTTTCTCGTTTCTTTTTCGCACAAAAATCCATTTGTATCCTACAAGTTTCACATCTCTAGGTGTTGTAACAATAGGCCCAAAAACCTTTCACTCATTAAGTGAATTTAATTTAGCTTGCATAGCGTCTTTCCATTTATCCCAATTTGGTCGACTTTGACAATCAATTACAGACTTTAGTTCAGGATCATCATCACCGTTCATAATATCCCTTGCTACAGAATAAGAAAATATCTCGTCAATATCTCCTATTTCATTCCGGTCCCATACGATATGTGTTTGACTATAATTGATTGACATTTCTTTATTGATATCATTCATTTCTTCCTTGGGAGAGGTTTTGATATCTTGTGTTTCATCAAGAACATTTTCATCATGGCCATAGTTCTTTTCAGTTCCTTTTCTTTTACGAGGATGTTCGTCCTTTGAACCAATTGGTCTTCCATGTTTCAAACGCTTTTGAGACTCTTGAGCGATGTTATCATCAGCTTGCTTATTTGGTATTTCAACTCGAGTTGGGGCATTAACAGCTGGTATATGAGATTTACTCACTCTTTTTGTATCTGTAAATGCATCAGGTAACTGATTTGCAATTTCTTGCAAATGCATTATATTTTGAACCTCAATTTCACATTGTTTTGTTCGAGGATCTAGATATAACAATGAATGTTCACACCAAGTGACATCATTTTCTTGATTTTTCTTTACTCCCCCTAATTCTGGTAACTGCTTCATCAAAGTGGCAATCAACAAAACGTGCTGTAAATAGGTCACCTGTTAAAGGCTCAATATATCTTATGATGGAAGATGTTGCATATCCAACATAAATTCTCAATCTTCTTTGAGGACCCATTTTTGTGCGTTGTGGTGGTGCAATGTGTACATACACTGCACAATTAAAAATTCTAAATGAGAAATGTTTGGTTCTTAGCTAGAAGCAAGTTGTATAGGAGAGTAATTATGATTTGCACTTAGTCTCATGCGAATTAATGATGCAGCATGTAAAATTGCATGTCTCCACATAGACACAGAGAGTTTAGTTCTCATTTAGTTATGTTATACGGTTGGTTTGTGTCTCAAATGTGGGTTGCTGACACGAGCAAAGGAAATAACAAATTATATTCATAGATCATTTTGGTGAAAAAAATTGCCCGCTATCTTACACGGAAAAAAAAACCAAAGCTGTTTTTCTTTTCCTCTTAAGTAGGTTTCAGAAATGAAGTACTTCTGTTAAGTAGGAAGTAAAATTGTTCGAGTTAATGTTCATGTTAAACGTGTAATTTTATGGCCGACTAAAAGTGTTCAACCTTTACGTTTGAAATAAACTTATATAACCGGCTTGATTAGCCGTTATCAAAGCATGCATATTTCTATTTGTTAAATGCATTTATATTCATGATTATCAATCAATGATTACATGTGAAGGGTTACGGCAGAAGGAACCTTTTGGTTTTGGCCTTTTGGTTCACTAGCCGGGTACCCGTGCAATGCGGCGACGGGTATCTGATAACTAAATATTGTGACGAGTAAACGTTGTTCATTTATATGTTTTTTATAATAATAATTTTACGAAATAATGACAAATTTTAATTAAAATAACTATAAACCATATCGATGCCACTATTTCACATTCAAATAACATAAGGTTCAAATTAAAGATAATAGCATAAGTAGCATAAAAGACATAAATTAAAGATAAACGTCAATACAAAATGAAATGTAATTGACATAAACACAGAAATGTCAACTATTAATATGCATCATTAGCTGCAATATCTTTATCCTTTTATCAGCAAGATCTTTAGACATTAAAATAAAAGTGAAGAGATCATTGGTATCACCAAAAGTAGCTTGAGCATCTTCGTGTAGTACAACTATCACATCATCATCGTTGAAAATATCGAGAAACCTCTTAAATTCATAAATTTTTTGAATTTGTAATAAAAACAAAAGACGTTAGCATTGCTTTAATAATAATAATTTTATTTATACCAATGGTTCCATGTACATCTTTCTCCAATTTTTCATATTTTCAATCATAATCAAAAGGCTGTGCGTAGAGTAAATAACTAAAATGAGTATATGTTATTGTAATGCTATATTATATTCTTATTGAAATGTGAATTACCTTCTTACAATTGTGAGCCATAACTTTTTTAAGTGTTAAGCCATAATTTATCTTCTCCACAAAATCTCAAGTTAAGATTATTGTCTTAACATAAAAGATATACAAATAAATGTAAAGTTAGAGCGATCTTATTAAAAGGTAACATTTTTTGATAGGATAGTTTAGGTACTTGCTAGTAAGTACAATGACACTAACGAAGTAAAGATCAAATGATATACCAAATTTACCTCAACACTTAAAGCAATATCGTACATGATGTCTTCATCTTCAAGTTGAACATCCTTTGGATCATTTTTATCAACGCCATCTGGGTTAATCTAAATAACAAAGTGAAAAAGATAAATTGTTAACAATATAATAATCGAATAAAATAATCAAGAACCTAATCGTTTATAAAAAATATATTTTTACCTTAAAGATTTATGAAGATTTGACTTGTCGAATGATGTATGCCATAGTGTTAGAACCCATTGAAGTTTTAATTTTTTGATTAAAATTTTGAAGATGGATTATCAATGTCAATCATATATATATATATAATCCACAAATCAATTTTTTTATATAAAGTAGTAGAGATACTTACTATTAAATGAGCGGTTTCAACATTAAATGTTTGTAACGACATTGACCTATTAAATGAGCGGTTTCAACATTAACTTAATGACCATGATTATGGTCATGTAACCACTATGCATTCATGAAGGAGGTTATGAGATTAATTGACCGATTAATGCTAATAACTCTTTTTGACCAGGAGTTACAAACTCTTCTAACTGGGTTATTATTAACACATGCTAGTTAAAAAACGTATACATTAAATCTGGTGTGAATTTAAAAATGTGTATGGTGAACATTGACTAAATGGCTTTATATCTTTTCCAAACAAAAAATGTTTTGGTCCCTTAAAAATTTAAGACTTCTAAAATATAATCACACAGGTACCCGCCGCTGCAACGGAGGCGGGTACCCTGTGACTATATTTTGCGGCGAGCAAATGTTATTTGGTTAAACAAAAAAATACCTCAATGATTTATACAATGAATAGATATGAAGTAAGAATCATGAATAAATAAGAATCATGGATAAATATGAAGAACATACATAAAGATCATGGATATCAAGAACAAATTTATTAATTAAATCATATCAAAACATTATAAACAAATATGAAAAGAAAGAAAAATATACATACAAAACACATAAGGATGAAGAAAATTACCAAAAACATCATTCATCTTCAAATCCGGTGTCCACCTCCGACCACTTCTTCATGTCCGGTATTCACAATACCGCTGCCACTTCTTTCATGAAAACAACAACCTAGAATAATAAACCCCAAATCATAAACAAATAACATAAATAAAATCTAATATAGAACTTAATGATGTCTAGTTACGGATGTTAGCACTAAAACCTCTCAATCTTTAAACCAGGTGGTAGATCTCGAATGGTATAAAGAAGGAGAAGATGTTAGGTAATTATGTGTAAAAGTGAGGTGTTGGCTTTTTATACAAACAAAGAGGAAAAGATGTGGTTGTAACTGCTACTAAGCAGTAATAAAATATAAATGTCTAGACAGTTATGGTTGAATACTTCAATAAGCTATTACAAAATATTTGAATGGGCTGTTACAAAAGTCGTGTAGAGGAATCAGACTAAAGCCCCAGAAAAGTTTATATGAAGGAAAACCTAACCCAGATGACTAGAGATCTCAAGATATGGGTTCAATAGGACAACCTACTTGTATAAACAGAAGTCACTGTGGGGGCGTAATAAACTCCATATCCATTTAAGTGAGTTAGTAAACTTACTAGTCCATTCCTATGATAATGACAATATGAGGTTAAGCATATAACTTTTAATGATTAACGGATAATCACCTATGTGAGAGAGATGTGAGGTCGCTTTGAAGGGATTTGTAGGGGCGTAATTCCTAAAAGCTCTTGTAGAACCAGGCTAATGTTCATGATCATAACGAACATAACTATAAGAATCAAGATGTGTCAAGGAGATACTTGTGTGAACATGTATTGTCGTCTACACAAACAGCAAACAGTTCAAAGACATCGAGTTCTATTGGCTGCTGGGAGGTTAAGTATATTTTACTTGGGAAGGTTTAAATGGTAATACCTACCTATCCTATGCAAATATCAACTGCAAAACTCTATTACAAAATCGAGTCGTTGTAATTTGTTTCCTTTCATCAATTTCATTCATGTGGGGGATTGTTGGAAAAAGTGATCATATGGTGGGTTTGAATGACAATTGATGGTCATCAAATATACTAATGGGTTTTGAGAGCAAGATTAAGTATGGTCATATGTAACCACAAATTTAATTCTATGTTCATGAGCCATTAGTAGGATTAATTGTGTTAATTAATCCCACCGTTTTTCCTTTGTCTCTTCTTCTTATAAATTGAGAATTCTCATTTTATACACACCGAAAGACACAACTCATACATTCCTCTCCTTTTTGTTACTATTCATATTGGTTTCTTGTGTATCCGGTTCGTAATAGAGGGAAGACACGTTTTGGTTCGCCTAGACAATCTGTTTGTGCTAACAGGGTTATTCGTTGTTGTTGTATCATGGGAGATAGACGTACATGATTTCTCAATCACCGTGGAGAGGACGAATCTGTCTTAAGGAAACTGTGAGCATCACAAGCCTCAACATTATCCTTGTTTGTGTTTCTGAGTCTTTACATTCAAAAGATTTACGGTATCGTTTTCTGCACTTTATCATTTCTCGTTATTATCAACATATTATTCTTTTGTCTGTAGTACCAATACACCTAATATATATAACAGTTTTGACTCGAACCCGATAACCCGATAGTGTTATCGGGTCGGGTTAAACTAAATATCTTATCGGGTTAACCTGACAAGACCCGATATATATATACATATATATATACATATATATATATGATCAAATAAGAAGTTTTCTTAAAATAAGAAGGATAAGAAGTAACTATAACCGCATATCCGAGATGCATCGACTTAAATTAGATGCATCTCTATAATACTTAGATGCATTAAAAGCGCATCATAATTGTTTTTTAGCTTAAATTAGATGCCCATATACGTATATTAGATGCAATTTTATTTTTTCTCTTGTTTTTTTTGTTCCTCTGCATGTGTCCAAAATTATGAAAATCAATTATGCACATAAAAAAAAAAACATCTACGCATCGAATAACGTTTCGAAACTCAAAATGTGCAGTCTAAATGAATAAAAATGCATCTAATGCAAGTCGTTGCATCTCAAATGTGTGTTTTTAGTCACTTCTCACCACTTCTTATTTTAATTTACTTCTCACTGGATCCCTACTATATATATATATATATGTATGTATGTATGTCAGTATATAATTAATATTTAAATAAAGCTGAAAATAAATATAGAAACTGAAATAATGATGAAGTGGTAGTAATGTTGTTTTTTCTGGTTGCTCACACTTTACATGTCTACCCTTATGTTACCAACTTTATGTTGATTTACTATGTATAATTTTCTAATAGAACGAATATCCAGGGAAATTAGGACTAATTCCTTACTGCTTATTTAATTTTGGACGCCTACTTGTTTCTATTATTATTATTAGGATTTTATCTTATTACTGTGCATAAGAAACAAATAAATTGTGTACATTTTCTTTTATAAAGAGTTGAGTTTATTAGATAACCCGATAACTCGATAATCCGAATCATCTGATCCGACACAACTCAACTCGGATCTCATCCGAACCCGACAAACCGATTCCTTATCGGATCAAGTTGTGGTGAGTTAATAAAAATCAAAACTCGACTTAACCCGACCCGATAACACCCTTAGTGGTGGAGTCAGGAAATAAACGCGTGAAGTATATACGAATATCCCTGTAACAGTAGACATAAACAGTGGTCGGGCCTGAGGTACCATGGGAAGTTGGGCTTGTTGGACAGTGGGGAGTTGCGCATGTTGGACGTGGGTTAGATGGGCGACCTGGACCGTGGCAGGAGAACTGAAGAAGGGACAGTAGGTAGATAATGGGCTGATGAAACTGAAGGTGGGTCGGCCAGTAGACAACCGGAAATGAACCAGGTAAGTGAGCAGAAAAACCGAATAAACCAAAAACCAAAACCGAACCGAATCGAAAACAATCAAATCGAACTAATAACTGAACCGAATTTGCCAAAACCGAACCAAACCGAACTATGAATTCGGTTCTCGGGTTGGATATGGGTTTGGCAGTCTGAACTGAAAACCGAACCGAAAACTGAATTTATATATTTATATATATATAAATATATAATATATATATAAAATATATAAAAAAATATATATATATATATATGATAATATAAATATATATGGGCACGTTCAATGCATTACCACTTTTTTTACAGAACTTACAGAACCACTTTGAACCAATGAGAATTTAGTATTATCAAATCTTTTTAATTAATTAAAAAGGGCAAAATAGTAAAATACATTTTTCATCTTCTTTTTGAATTTTTTAATTGAAAAACGTTTTTTTAATCCCCTTAATTTTTGAAATTCGAAAAAATATTTTTAAAATTTTTTATTCTTTTTCAGTATACATGTTTAAAAAAATGCATATGTGTTTCTTTTAAATGTTGTAAATTTCATATGTTCTTTGCTTACATTTTTTACTTAAAATGGTAATTGCGCATATGTTTCTAATGTACGTTCTTAATTTTCGAAATTGATAACAAAAACATAAACATACATATGTAACCTCTAACTTTAAAACAAACCAAAAACATAATAGTATACACAAAATTTGATATCAAATAAAATTCATTTCAAATACAAATGTAACTTATTAAAAATAGTTGTCAACGTTATTCAAAAACATGTGTGCACTATAACAAAAACATACATGCACGCTTCACTTTCTCTTCAAATTCATCAGAACATATGGTACTCTTGCAAGGACATATGTGCAAGCTAAGCTTTCTTGTCAAATTTATTAAAACATATGTGCACGTCTTTCGATATAGGGACGGGTCTATGGTGTAATTATGGGGGGGCCGGTGCCCCCCATGGCTCGTCGAAAAAGTTGATAATTTAGTGTAATTTTTTTAATTTTGACCTTTTTTCGAAAGTGCCCCCACAAAACTCATATTGCCCCCCACTTACATACTAAAACTCAACATTCAACACTTTAAGACCTTATAAATCCTTAATCTCTAAGTAAAAATAATCGATTTATCATTTCGATCCTTTTTTTTTCTTTTACGTTTTGTTGCTATTGTCAAAAAAATATTTTGCCCCCCACAAGCTATTTTCCTGGTTCCGTCACTGTTTTGATACATGTATGCACGACTTCTAAAAACAGAAATGCATCGTTGATCATTCTCATCACACTCCGTCTTTCTTTAATTTTCGTTCTCGTAGCAAACTCAAGAACACAGTTGAGGACCTACGAATTAACAATTTATTATTTCAAGGCTAATTATATACAGAATTATATAGACAAAATACGAAATAGAAATACATGAACACTAATATGACATCATCGACCAACTTATTTTAAGCTTACAACATTGACTCTCTAAACTAGCAATTACTCTAATACCAAACAAAAACACTAGAAAGTGAAAATCCAACAAACAAATAATAAACCTTTGGTACATGTCGAGAAAAAACCAAAAATCTCTTACCAAGGATCCGAGCAAGTAACTTGATACGGTTCTCGCCACTTTTTTCTCATTTTAGATTATCGGTCTCTTTGGTTCCGGATCGGACCTTTGTTCCGGTTCGGTCCTGTTTATGTACAATGGCTCATATAGTGAAAAAAAATGAATAGTATGCAAAGTACATCAACCTTATTAAGTAGCGTAACATATGTACAAAACTTAAGAATTCTTAGAATCTAGAAAATACATCACAAGAGACTACAACTTTTGCATATACTTGTATGTTTTTTTAGTGATACGAAAATGCAGTTTACCTTGAATGATTGAAAATGCTAGCAAAACAAGATATCAAAATTTTATTTTCAAAACAGCCAACATATATGCACGCTTATTATAAAGTAGTGTAACATATGTACAAAACTTAAGAATGCTTAGAATCTAGAAAATACATCACAAGAGACTACAACTTTTGCTAATAAGGAAACATAAAGGGTTAATACATACGCAGGTTACTAAGGTTTTCACAAATGTTGTCCTAAGTAACCGGGGTTTCATTTTGTGTGTGTGGGTTACTAACGTTTTCATGACCGGTTTATTAGGTTACTCCCAATATTATCACTTACAACACCCGGTTGCAATCCTACGTAGATTTAGTAACTCATTACCAGATCCCCATTACCCTTTCCCCATTTCTCCATTTCTATAAACCCTAATCAAACACACACACACAGATCCCCATTTCATGAACAAAATAAAAAATTGACTCTAAGATTAGTGTTCTCATCTTCCCAAGAAGGTATGATCTACTTCTTTTTTTATATAAGGTTAAAA
>BQNB010103526.1:0-24017 GCA_026074375.1 Tanacetum coccineum | reverse complement strand
AACCAGGACCCTTCTTTAGGTACATTTGATCAACAATATTCCACATGAAGCTCATCTACAAAAAAAGAATATAACACGTGTCCATTAAACATGCAGGTATAAATTCAAAGGGTATATCACGGACAACACTGCAACTACCCCTATAACTTTTTCCACTCCAGTCGCGAACAAATTGACAGACTACTCATGTACAGAGCTGGTACAAAAATACAAGCCAACTGATCCGACGAAGATACCATAAGAGATTATAGCAGCACAAGGAAAACATGGTGTCTTTCAGTTTCACTTCAATACCTTGGGAAATTTAGCAGATTTGTCTCTAGACGCTGTTTATGACGTCGAAAAACAAGACCACAACACAAGCAGCGGGACACAGGAAATTAACAAAGGTGACAGTTCCTTTTTTTTTACTCTCACTTATATAACTAACCAGTTACCAAACCCTAGTCTAACTATGTCAAACGTCAGGAACACCTTCATCGGCGTCTGCTGCAACTAATCAACCAACGGAAGAAGAAGAAAACACACAGAAAGACAAACAAAAAGACACTGCAGGCGAAGGAGGTAAACACAATACATACTTCTTATGATTTCTTTATTCCAAAAAATATAGAAAGAAACTTTTATCTAACAAGTATCCACTTTTCTTAAACACAAGTGACGCCACCACCAAGCCAGAGTACAGCCACAGGTGCTGCAAAAAACAACGAAGAATCTGACAGACAACGAGGAACATCAGCAAAGAGGACCCTTTTTGACCAGCAATCTACAGACTCAAAGAAACATAAGGAAGATTGAAAGCTACCTAACCATCTCTGCAAACACAAAGGTAAATTCAATCTAAGATTCTTAGTCATTCAATCACATGGAAATTTAATGTCCTTACTTCACTATCTCCTTATAACAGACTAACAATACTCCTAAATAAGATTTCATATTAAATTTACAAACTCCCATAGCAAATGACAAACAAAAAACACTTTTATTATATAAAAGATCATACAAATAAAGCAAACATTACAACGACAACATAGCAAACAACAAAATATAGACATAATCTTACATAATTAAACATAAAGTCGACCTCCACGTGCATATACAACACGTTCTTATGAAAGCAGCATTTAACTTACTTGTTGAGTTGCACTTCTAACAACAGCTTCAATAATCCATGTTGCCCTTAAGTTTCTCAATGAAAAGATCCTTTTCACGGGCCCTGAGTTCAAACTCTCTTCCAAGTATCAGTAACTTCATCAGATTCGGAATATCTTTGTCCTGAATCTCTTTCATAAACTCCGCTATCTTCCCTGGCACAGACTTATATGCCAACACCTCTAATTCCTCAATAAAAGCCCATCTTTCGTCAATAACAGTTGTCAAAGTATCACACAGTGCGTTAATCTGCCTTGCCAACCTGATATCATCAAGCTTGGATCTCTCGCAGTAGTAGATAAACTGAGGCTCCCAATCCGTCGAATTAACACTATGACGAAGCTCATCACATATTGGTAAAGCTGCCATTGGATATGTTATTTAAACTTGAAGTGCAAAAGAAAGCTCCTCACCCTCTCTTAAATAGACCGCAACTCACCCCCTCTTTATCCACAATATCCCTCCAAAATACACATCCCAACAAAATATCCACAAGCTTTCACTATTGCACCTTTATCCCCACCTACTTTAAAGTTTGCTGTATAAAACATATAAAATCAACAAACAAATAAAGAAAAGGGTGTGCATCATCAAACTAAAACATAATCTTAATCTTTTATTACTCAACTTAACATAATACACACATTAATTACAAACTATGATATTGCACTTATTCAACAAACAATACACAAACTACACAATGCACGCATGAAAATAAAGCTGCACATAACAAACGGCATGAACACTTCTAAGAACACATGTCATGGCTCACGTCTCAGCTCCTCGCATCACGCATTAACTTCCCCACAAATAACTCAATTTCACGAACCATTTCTCTAGCTTCGGTTACTAAATCAGCCAACTGGCACTCTCTACTACCCTCTTTGTTCATCATCTGTTTCAAAAACACAGCAGTCTTCGCAGGCACAGACTCACCCGCCACACTCTGAAGTTCTTGAACAAAAGCCATCCTATCTGCACAGGCTTCATTCATCTCACCAATCAACCCATTTAGTCAACGAGTAAATTCTCGCTGTTCATACGCGTATTCATCAAAATAGACAATCATCATGTCCAACCAATTACGCCCACCAACAACTCTCTCTAACTCCTCGCACTTTGGTAACCATGCCATTGTCTCCCTCTTATTTTAAGCACTAACACACAACTTATGCAATATGCATCCCTTAAATAAACAAAACCAGAAGCAAAACTCAAAATCATAACGTTCCATAAAAATAAAACAAGAACACGTATCACTAAGATACTACTACGTGTCAACATAATTATGCTGTTAAACGCCACTGCTTATGTTATTAAACAGCATAACAGTAGATAGAAATAAAATAATACCACCACTGCTTATATTATTAAACGCCAAATGTGAAAAGAAACAAACAACACAGCAAGTGCAATCAAATCATATCAGACTCCACTAGAAACATATCGATACTAAAAGCAAAAAACACACAAAAAATATCACATGCTGCCACTGCTTATGCTACAACAGACTCCACTACACACTCTTATCACTCATATATTAGCTTATCTTGACATCTGCATATAGAATATCTATGCCATTACCAAATCCACCATACCAAAAGCAAAAGCAACAAAAAAAAACCACATGGCTGACACAAAAGAATCCAAGAGTGTTGTTTTCAATAGCTACAAATCTTACCAGGCAACTCTTATAAACAGTTTTTAACAATTAACAAACAAAAATAATAATTTGCTTTCATACTTGATACATAAAAACAATATAACACATATTTTTTATATCTTTGTTACACCACATAAACCTCTTATACACAATTTAGACAACTTCACTGATAAAAATAATCTAACACGCCTATATTTTTATATCTTTCATGACAGCCATTTTGTACCAGCCGCAAATGTAGACTCCTAGTAGAACCATCTTTTGTACCAGATCGAATCAGTCGCAAGTCAAGCCACCTTTTGTACCAAATGGAAACAGATGCAACTGAAGACGCATTTTGTACCAGATGAAACCAACTGCAGTTAAAAAATTCCAGAAAGAAAAGAGGAAATAGAAGCAGCATTTTGTACCAGATGAAACCACCTGCAGGTAAAAAATTTCAGGAAGAAAAGAGGAAATACAAGCAGCTGCAGATGAAAACTTCCAGGAGCCAAAAAAAATTCTTTTGATGTTTCTTTCATATGTGCTGTATATGTAACTTTAACAGTAGCAACCTCTTCGAACTTTTCGTGCACGACTTTTGTTTCAAAACGATTACAAATGCAGCCATAATTTCTCCTTCATACTTAACAACCCTAACCACCGCCCGCCAAACGCCCAACAACGTAACGAGGGCAGGCAAACTTGTTTAATACAAATCACGACTCTATGTTTTGTTATGACTCTTTAACCATAAAGACACCCAAAGGTCACCCATTGACTTTTGACTAAACATAATACCCCTCGCTCAAAGAAAACACATGTTCCCTTATCCTCCATTGTGTTACTTATAAATTGGGCTATAAAACATATGAACTATAGAAAAAAAACTCAAACAACATATAACAAATATGGGCTAGGCTAAAACAAAAAAAGCATATGGCCAAAAAAGACACCAACATACTACAATTAAACATGGGCCTTAGGTAGGAGGTTGTGGTAATGTGGTTGGTACTTGGTACTAGGAGCTGGCCCATGAAATAAACCACACATAGTATATACCCTATTTGCATCACCTCACCAAAACTAGGGTTTACAATCTCACACCAAACAACACAAGCAGCAGCCGCCATCACCAGCAACAGCAACAACTAACTCCGACAGCAATCATGGTAAACCATTACTCTTAAGCTCTTTTTCTGTTGATGTTTTAATAATCATTTCTAAATTTTGATGTTTTTTTTATAATGACAGTCATTGGTTGCAAATGAAGACTTCCAGCACATTCTTCGTGTTCAGAACACAAACGTTGATGGGAAACAAAAGATCATGTTTGCCATGACTTCCATCAAAGGTATTGGTCGTAGGTTTTCTAACATCGTTTGCAAGAAAGCTGACGTCGACATGAACAAGAGGTAACTTTCTACTAAACCCGTTTTTTAAAATTTGTTTATATTTGTTATGTTTGTTTTAATGAAATGATTAGTTTGGTATGTTATGATTAGGATTTATGCTATTTAGCTTTTGAGAATAATAAGCTCTTTTACATGTTTGTTTAAGTTTATTATAGGTTTATGAGCTTATCTGTTTTTGCTTATGTTTCATAAGCCCCATGTTTTGGGTCTTACGGGCTACAAGGTTTATAATATAGCCGAAAACATCGAGCTTATGAAATATAAGCCGGAAACAGTTAAGCTCATAAACCCATAAATAATCTTTAACAAACAACCGTTTAGGTAACTGAAAAAGGCAAAAAGCTTATTAGGTTTTCAGAAATCAATAAGTCCATATTTTCTTTGAGCAAGTTCACCCAACCACACCTGGAAGCCTATAATCTCTGTTTTGGGGTTTAATGTGTTTTGGAACTGAATCAAGTGATCATTGCTACCTAAATAAGCTAATCTAAACATTTTATTTAGTTTGATGAGTTTTGGGTAAATGAATCAAACTTTTTGAGTAATTAGTTATTATGCTGTTATCTTGGTAACGGAGAACTTGGTTTTGATTGCTACTATCGATACTTTTTTTGTTTTGCTCTCTGTATGTTGCTACGATTAGTAAACACACATAAAAGATTGTACAATATTTACTTGTATGCATAAATTTTGAGTATAAAAAAACAGATATGGGTACACTATAACCAGGCTGTTAAAGTGTGCAGTTTCGAATAAAAAGCTTTCTTGATTGTTACAAATTTGAAATCAACTGCTCATTTGTGCAAATCAACTGCTCATTTTGTTTATTTGATATGGCAAGTGTTGGTCACAGTTATCAATAATAATTGATGCTTTAAACGTTTGTCCGTTTTTTGAGTTTCTGATATGGTTTGCTACTTGTACTTCTGAACGAGTGATGTTTATGCCCATTGTTTTTAGAGTTGGGACCTGCAACTATCTGATCCAGATGCTCTATATTTTATAAATCTAAGTATATTTGTACTCATTTCTGAAGGGCTGGAGAACTTTCCAATGCTGAGATTGATAATCTGATGACAATCGTGGCTAATCCACGCCAATTCAAGATCCCAGACTGGTTTTTGAACAGGAAGAAGGACTACAAGGACGGAAAGTACTCCCAGGTCACATCAAATGCTCTTGACATGAAGTTGAGAGATGATCTTGAACGTTTGAAGAAGATCAGGTTGGTCTTATTTTCATAAATCTGTTAGAAAGCGTTTCTATGGTTTTCTTGCATATAGGAATGTAGACCGGTTTATATGGTTTGAAAATGGGTCCAAGCAGCTTGACCAAAAATGCGGTTTGTCCAATTATTTTTATTAAATGGACAGTGCTAAATTTGCTTACACAAACTAATAAACTGTACCAGACTGAATCAAACTCTCTGCCTTGAGGTTATTTCTAAATTTCGCATTTAGTTTTTACGTCATAGAATATGCACAGTTAACATTATTGGAATCACAGAGTGCTGGACAATGGCCCATTAAAGTTATCCCTAGGCTATTGATTATTTAGAATTGGCTGTTTTAACTTGTTTATTCAAACAGTTTACACCGTATACGTCCTTTTAGGAATGATTTTTCATTGGATGTCAACTGCCATATGAGAGTTAACTTTATTGTGGCCAAGGGCCACCACCTTGGAATTCTTATGATGTTAGGGACTATATGTGTTATTTATAAGGCTATACTAGATTTGAAATACTGGTAAAACCAGAAGGATCGTCTTTGTAATTCAGTTGCTATTTTGTGTCGGTTGTCAATAAAAAAAAGGTTAGAAATACGTTTCATTGGCGTTGTTCGTCATGTTTCCATTGTTTTCCATATAGCTATGAAGGAAGTGTGTTTTAAGCGTGATATTCAATGGCTTTTTTGACAGGAACCATCGTGGTCTTCGTCATTACTGGGGTCTCAGAGTTCGTGGACAGCACACCAAGACCACTGGTCGCAGGGGAAAGACTGTTGGTGTGTCAAAGAAGAGATAAGCTCGTATGTGTCTCTAAAGTTAAGTTACATCCGGGTTTTAGACAGTTTCGTGAAATTTCTGTTGTCATCAATTTTGAATGTTTTGGGTTAACGTTTAATGCCATGGTCATAGTATAACTTTCTTCGATGTTATTGGTAGTATGTGTTTTGGACTGTATGTGGGAAATTGTTGTTTGCAGTGGATAATTTATGAATTTGGCCTATGATCTTTCTATTGGTTTTCTGGTTTGACATTCTAGTTGAGAATTCAACTCTGTACGCATGCTGTTTTTTCTTCTTTTTCGGATTCAGCTTCTTTCAGATAATCAGATGTTTAATTAAACGAACAACTATTTTTCATTTCATTCTTGTATTCGCTTTCTGATTACATTAAAGCTGGTAAAAAGTTATTAAAACATAAAATTTGTGTTAATTTTCTAACTGCAAAGCCTGTTTCGTTTTCGATTTATGTTGTAAAAATGTAAATCCAAGATACCAACTTATAACAACTAGCTGCATATTCACAATTTGAATTTGAATATCGTCGAACAATGTCTGTTTGCTTTACATATGATGGAAAAACATCAAATTGTTAAATGGATCATAGATTTGGACACAAATAAAAATTCTAGACGTTATGAATTTCATGTTTTTATTAGTAGAATCGCGAACAGTGCATTTCTTAATTTGAAGGTCCGACTTAATTTATCGTATCTTGGGTATGTTTGGCGAAATGGGCTTGTGTTGAGGCTGAGGCTAAGGCTGCCGAAATTGGAATTTGTATTTTTTAAAACTTGTTTGACAAATGGGCTGAAGCTGAGGCTTATTATTGCAAAATTACTAAAAAAACATAATTAAATAAATTTTTGGTATATGTTAGATATTTTTGTGGGTATATAAGTAATTTATGGTTCAAAAGCCTTGGGCTAAAGTTTTTAGCCCCTATTATGAGGCTTATATTATAAGCCAACTTATTTTAAAATCTTTTTCATAAACCCGCGTGATAAACGAGACTTATTTTATAAGCCGGTTTATTTTAAAAGCCCAAGCCATCATAAGCCCCTAAACAAACACAACCCTTATGTTGGTCTTTATATTCATGATGAGAATTGATTTGTAAACTCATATCTATTTTTTATTAGAACACTATGCTGTGCATTATTTAGTTGTACAATGATTATAATACCCTATCTGTTTGTACAATTAAAGTGCAAATCCCATTCACATGGCTAGTCACTAATGTTTTAATTTTTTAATTTTGTGATTAGAATAATATTTGTTGATCAAAAATACTTTTTCGGATGTACATGTTATTTTAGTTTCATGTGTCATCCCAAGTTAAGTAAATAATTATAAGGTCGGGTGTAACAATGATACCAACTAACTAACCACTACAACCAACTAACCACTAACTTAGTGGAATAAGTCAACCAACTTCACCATCAAAATAAAACACAATTAAACGCAAATATACTTCACCAAAACAAACACACAGAAAAACATAAAAATGTACACTCTACAACTCGGTTTTGGCACCAACCGAGTCTTGCAAATTACCCATGTTAGACGTGTTGTTGGGAGACCTCCATAACAAGGAGGATGTGTCTTTAAGGTCCGAAGACTCTTGGTGGCCTTATTAGGCGTGGTCTAACAATCGTAAAAGACTACTTCAAATAAGGTATTATATAGTTTTTATCAAAGTACAAGGAACATAAATCAAAGTTTGTGCAAAACACACGTCGTAGGATATAAAGAGCTCATCACATGCTAAACTTGTTACAAGTCATAACTTATCTTTAGATCATGATGACTCGTAATACAAGAACCGTAGCCGCCAAAGCATCTAAATAAAACAACTATTTCAAAGACCATATTTTCTGTCAAAACGCCAATCTAAATAAAAGGGTAAAATTGTCATTTACTGTATGGAGGTGGTTAATGCAGAAGTGAAAAAGAAACCACTTTTGTATAGTGACTGATGTGGGGATGTTTTCGCTTGCGGAATGATGCAAACAACTAGAATATGTTCGACTTGGTGGACTTACTAAGGTCACTAATGTTGGATATGCAAGAGTTCTCAATGTATGCTTGAATTTGAAATTTTTTGAAATTCGGCGTGGCCTCTTTTTGGAAGACTTGGCTTTTAAAGATCTTAGTAAGGTTTGTAGGTCGTCCTTTCGTGAGGTAAAGTTGGTGTCATGTTTTATAACTAGTGAAGCAGTGCGTGAACTTGAGACTTGTAGTGCATCAATGAAGGTTCTTAATTTGTGTGGCTGCCCAAGGTTATCAGATTCTCATTCTGCTCTTAGCAGTATTTCACGCCTTGCATCTTTGACGTATCTAAACTTAAAGAGGACAGATGTCACCGATGCTGGTATGACTATTTTAGGTAAAGGGAAAGCTCTCAATTTATATCTGTTTCTAAGACAATGCGGGAGAGTAACTGATAAAGGGATAGGTCATTTGTTGGGAAGTGGAGGAGAAATGGTCAAAACTTTGTCATCCCTTGATCTTGGCTACATGGGCGGAGCAACAGATTAAGCCATTACCACTATTTTTGATGTTTGTTTAGAGCTTGCAGAACTAAGCATCATGAATCGTAAAAACGTTTCAAATGCATCCTTGTTTTTTGGTACAAAGGGTGAATTATATTAATCATAGAAAATTACAACTTAAATCTGAGAAGGATAAGCACGAAATCAAACAACATTCTAAGAACAAATCTATACTGTCAGATATCAGAAAACAAAGATATCTGATACATCAACTATCTCAGATACAAAGAAAGAACAGAGGATTCTTCAAACTATGCGACATTTCAATCAGTTATGCAACATTATACAAACAATGCCAATTCACCGATAATGCACCAACCATAACTACATTTCCTATCCTGCATCCAGGCATCCAGCTAAGATCAATTCAACCAACATCCACAAAAATCAAAGAGGAACACAAGATAGGCATCATTATGCAAATTATAGCTCCCAAACCTCTCCAAATATGGGCTATACCAGCTTCCTACATTTCCACCTTAGACAAGCTAAAGGGAATCAGAAGCCGGGAACACACACCCTAAATGAGAACCAACCAAACCTCCAATAACATCTCAAAACTAGGACCAAGTAACTTCATCTTTCACAGCTCACTATTCCTAGTAACTTAAGACATTCTGCAGATCATTACCCTTCATAGTGAGAAACCTACCTTATGGACTGAACAAGAAAATTCAAATTCATAAATACATTAATTCCTCCCAAGGCCAATTAAACAAATTTAAGAATAAGAACTCTCTTGCAACCCAAGATACATGGCCATTCTCTATATGATCTCATATTAACAAGATTTAAGCTGTATCAATACTCCAGCCAAATCAGTGAACATTCAGGATGTCAATCAGAAGTTCAATAAGAACCATAAGTATCCTCATAGACCATTCAACAGGAAACTGCTTTATGAAAAATCCCACGAGCCAAAAAAGCATGAACATATATATTGATCCCTCCCAAGGCCAATCAACATGCATGTAATACCTTTTAAGGCTCAAGGAATCATCAAGATACCAACCATCTGTCAACAAATGATGTTTGGAAGAGACATAGTCAAAGTAAACCAAAATGCATACTTGTTGGCTTTGGCTTCAAAGGTAAGACGTGGCGAGAGTAAACTTTTACGGAAGCTTGATATGTATGAATGTATGGCATTATCGATTGGACTATTTAAACTGCTGAAGAAACCTTTCTTTTGTGGTTTACAATGGATTGGAATTGGACATACCTGCGAAGTGTACAACGTGATCAATTAGCTCAAATTTACAAGGGAAGACGGGTGCTGACTATTTGCGAGCATGGTTGTAAGATGGGATGTCGATCTAAATGGCATGAGCATCAACGTTTACTATGATGTCATCCATTTGTTTCTGTTTGCTCAAGTTTCCCTTTCCTAAGCTTTATACACTTTTTCTACTGGTCATTTATGGCCGGTAAACTTGGATGATCAAATACTAGTCTTAGCGTTTTTCTTGGACGACGGCCTTTTTATTAATAAACAGGAACGCGGCATTCTGCTCATGTGGCTTTGGTAACTTGTCTAAAGGATCCATAAAGGTTTTTCTTTAACCAAAACTACTATCAGGCCTTTCACATATATATCATCGGATATTAGTTCCGTTCTAACTTGTACTCCGTATCTAATTTATTCAATGAGTTGATACAACAAATTAATCAAATCTGTTAGGGTTCACTAGATTAGTATCGGATGTGGTACTTAATGAGTTAATGCGTCTGATATATCCATGGTTTCAATTCGTTAGCGCCTTTGACAAAGGAGTTTATATGCACATCAAAATAAGTGATGTGCATACCATCAACATGCACATATGGTGGAGTACAATGTGTTGGGTTTTTAGAACTAATAACTATTATGAGTACGCAGCGGAAAGATAACACGTATAGAACTTATAATTAACAAGATTGAAGTGTATACCTTTTTGCACGAAATGATACACCGCTTTAATAGGTAACCGCTAACACCATCTTGAATATACGCGTATCTATAACACCACGCGTAACCACGCGGATCAAAGTATAATCCCTTTACGTTTACACACACTATACGTTCTTAGCAAACTATGAGGTATGCTAGTACTAGTAGTGTTTAAACCAAACGACAACCTTCGCCTTTGAATCAATCAACACATGAACTAAACCGAATAACCCTTGTGATCTTTTAGGCCGAACCACCAAGAAAACGAAACCCCTTGAGGGTTTATCTGCGATCGAACAAGGGAAGAAGCAAGAACTCAAAACCCTTTTGGGTTATAAGATCGGTCGATCACAAGGACGATTTTAAGGGTTTTAGGTTTTTAAGTCATATCAATAATGAAAGCCCTAAGCCTCTATAAATATAGTCCTTGTTCCTTGGAGTGCAAGGAAGCATGTTCTTCGGTTTATTCAATATTAGTCCCTTTAACTTTTAACCGACTAATATTAATTCTTAGTTAACTTTTAACGATCGTTTGTTAAACACTTTATATATATATTACAATAATATTTATATATATATAGAGTAGGGATCCAGTGAGAAGTAAATTAAAATAAGAAGTGGTGAGAAGTGACTAAAACCACACATTTGAGATGCAACGACTTGTATTAGATGCATTTCTATTCATTTAGATGCACCATGTTGAGTTTCAAAAGTTAATTTGATGTGTAGATGGTGCAAATTGATTTTCATAATTTTGGCACATTTAGAGGAACCAAAAACAAGAGAAATCATGAAATGCATCTAAAATACGTATACGCATCTAATTAAAAGCTAGAAAATACATTATGATGCATTATAATGCATCTACGATTAGAGAGATGCATCTAATTTAAGTAGGTGCATCTTGGATATACGGTTATAGTTACTTCTTATCCTTCTTATTTTAAGAAAATTTCTCATTTGATATATATATATATATATATATATATACTCGTTGCTCTACGTATAAACGTGTGCGTCCCCGTAGGCTCGAAAAATGTTTCCAGGAATCAATTTATACTTGTTCATAATCCAACAGCTCCCACTTGGACATGTATAAATAACATAATAACATTGGTAAGCATCTAGCAACACGCCAGTGCTCCCAGAAAAATTTGAGTGTGGTTTCATAAAATCACGGATAAAATGATTTAGGTATTTACAATCCCTTTGTTTCTGACACCGTGTTAAAAATAGATATGGATCGAAGTCATTCCATTATTTAACGATTCTGTTTCTAGTATATGTAACTAATCAAGATTACCAAAATTAATGAGACATATCTACATGAGTTTTCGGGTACGGCCACACACACATCTGATTAATTCTATGAGGGGCCCAATGGCATCATTCTTCAACTATTGAAGGAACAAATTCCATATTGACTACAAGTGCCAAGTCATCATGTTTCAAAATCACTTCTGAAATAGCCCTTATTAGTTATCCATTTTTCAGGATAACTTAGACTAGATCAAGAAGGATTATCCACATATGCAAGACCTACTTGCATCTCAAGTCTAAGGATTTTGTAAATAAAATCACTTACAAGGTTTACTTGATGACGACGATCCATAAAGTAATATCCTTGTGTTGGGGAAATCCAATATTCATCTTATGAATATCATGTGAGTTTGGTGGACACATCCTTAATATCAACAATATCACCAATCACTCAGAATTATCTTAGTTCAACAATATTCCCATATTGTTGATCGACAACGGACTTATTTAGAATAATGATATTATTCACGGATTAAACATGCAAATATAGGACACAATTTATATTAAATATAACTTCATACCTCGTATCTTTATCATTAATAAAATTGTCTTAACATCCCTTATCCAAATGCTAAACACAGATCTACATGAAACTACTAGCTTAACGAAGTCCCATGCTCCTAGCATGTTGAGTAAGCTTTCCTTTCGGTAAAGCCTTCGTAAAAGGATATGCTAGATTGTCATCTGTGTGAACTTTTAAGAAGGTATCTTCTATGGTAGTGTCTAGCACCCCTTTGAACCCCCGGATCGTTGGCAATAAGAAGTGCGGCTTAAAATTGGCAAAATACATCTTAATTGGGTTCGTTTATTCTTGGTATTACCAAGCTTTGAAATTAACTTCCAGTCCAAACAGCTTTTTCATTATCATGCTTCTGACAGCAGTTATGTATTCAGCTTTTTAGCAGAAATTACAGTAGTACTTTGCGTGGGTTTTTCTAGTCTAACTGACGGCCTCTATTCAAAATGAAGACGTATCCTGTCTGAGATTTTATTTCATCTACTATCGGTCTCAAATCCAGCATTGCAATAGCAATCAACTCTAAGTTCAGCTTCAGGATTTCTACCATAAACCAAGAACATATCTTTAGTATTTCTTAAATACTTAAGAATGGTTTTCATAGTAGTCCAGTGCGGTTCACAGGATTATGTGAAAAGGCTGTTATTATTTTGCGTGAACGCAACCAGCAAGTTCTAGTGCATCTAACAACATTTACATAATGGAACTACTGCCGAAGCATAAGGTACATTTTGCATACGCTTCACCTCTCCGGGTGTTGAAGCACCTTGTGTTTTGTTCAAGTCAAGTCTTTCTTGCATGGGGATGTAACTACGTTTGGAACTATCCATCCTACATATTTTTAAGATTTTATCCATGTAAGCGTTTTGACATAGTCCAATTAATCGTTTAGATCTATCTCTATAGATTTTGATTCCAAGAATAAATGCCGCTTCCCCTAAATCTTTCATGGCAAAACATTTTCCAAGATATGCCTTTACACTTTGTAAACTTGGAATGTGATTTCCCATGATGATTATGTCATCGACATACAAGATGAGGAATGTAACATTTCTCCCACTAGCCTTTTGATATACACTTGGCTCATCAAGATTTTGAGTAAATCCAAACCTTTTGATTTCCTCATCAAATCTTTTATTCCAGCTTCTTGATGCTTGCTTAAGACCATAAATGGATCTTTGAAGCTTGCATACTTTCCTGGGATGTTTAGGATCAATAAAGCCTTCAGGTTGCACCATATAGATGTCTTCATCAAGATAACCATTTAAGAAGGCAGTTTTGACATCCATTTGCATTCTCATAGTCATAGAATACCGATATAGCTATGAGAATCCTAATAGCTCTAATGTCAGCAACGGGTGAGAACGTTTCTTCATAATCAACCTCGTAGGTTTGAGTAAATCCCTTTGCTACAAGACGAGCTTTGTAGGTGTGTACATTGCCATCCATGTCAGTCTTTTTCTTAAAAAGCCATTTGCTTCCAACAGTCTTACCATTAGGAGGAAGATCAACCAAGCGCCAGACTTGATTATCTTTCATGGATTGCATCTCCGCATTCATAGCATCGAGCCACTTATTAGATTCCGGATCTAACATTGCAGCTTTATAGTTAGCGGGTTCATTAAGATCCCCTAAACTATGCTCCTCAACTTCTACATTTAGACATAAGCGGTTAGGAGCTCGATGTGGCCTTTCGGACCTACGAACATGAGCTTCTTCCTCTTGAGGTGGTTTGAAACCTTTAAACATCCTTATGATTTTCGCTAGTTGATTTCGAAAGGTGATGTATCTTCATCTTGAATTTCTTTAAGTTCTCCCGCCCTCCCACTGACTTCTTGAGATAAAAGATTTTTTCTCAAAGAATTCAGATACTTCGCAAACAACTATTTGGTTTTCTGATGGAAGTTAGTAATAGTAACCATCGTTTCCTTAGGGTAACTATAAAGGTTTTTTTAAACCCCCCACCACTTAAACAGCTCTTTATTTGTAGTTTGTAGCGTATCTCTCTTTAACAAGAGCCTCACAACCCCACACCTTTAAGTAAGACAAATTAGGAACTTTTCCAAATCATAGTTCATATGGTGTCTTATCAACCTTCTTGGTTGGAACCATATTAAGAATACGTGCAGCAGACTCAAGAGCATAATCCCAAAAGAATAATGGCAAAGTTGTAAGATTCATCATTGATCGAACCATGTCCAACAAAGTACAATTCCTCTTTTCAGACACCCCATTGTGTTGTGGTGTATAAGGTGAAGTAAGTTGCAGGACAATTCCACAAGCTTTTAGATAATCCTTAAACTCTTGGCTTATGTATTCGCCTCCTCGATCTGATCGAAGCACCTTTATTGTCTTTCCGAGTTGATTTTATACTTCATTCTTAAACACCTTGAATGATTCAAAAACCTCATGTTTATGTTTAAGTAAATGCATCCGTAAAGGTAATGAAGTCGCCAAAATTTATAAATAGAATTAACATTTGACACAAGATTAAGCACATCAGTTTCATAAATACCATCACTCAGAATATCATTTAAAATAAACAACATTTTTCTTTGAAACTGAAATTCCAAAATCCGTAAAACACTAGACAAATCCATTTTCAACCAAACGAGAAACTGAAACAACACCTCTAGTTATAGAAGGTGCATAATGACAATTGTTTAAACAAATCACTAGGCCATTAGGTAAAACTAAGTCATAACTTCCAATAGCTTCTACTTGCGCATGAACGCCATTGCCCATGTACAAATAGAGGTCACCTTGTTTCAGCTTTCTTGCTCCTCTAAGACCCTGAAGAACTGGCAGTGCCAACTTGCTTCTTATTCTTCATCAACTCAGCAAGGTAAATAGGACAATTCCTTTTCCAATGACCCACCTCTTTGCAGTGGTGGCAGGTGTCATCCTTTGTCGGGTGCTCTTTTAGCAGAAGGTTTAGGGTTTTTTATTATTATTATTAGGCTTAGGGATATAACTTTTATCCTTTCCCTTGCCTTTCCCTTTACCCTTCCTTTTAGCATTAAGCGATTTCTTATTGGCTCTCTGGATTCTACCACTTTGAATCGCCATTACTTGTGGTGTAGCAGCCTTTTTAAAGTAAACCCCTCTCATACTCAATAAGCAGAGCATGTAGTTTATCAATCGTCTTCCCCATGTTATGCTTATTGTGGTTTCTCACAAATCCAGCAAAATCACTAGTGAGGCCATTCAAGATCAAGCCAACACTAAGATCCTGTGGGAGCACATAACCAAGACGTTCTAGTTGCTCAACATATCCCTTCATCTTAATTACATATTGACCAACTGGTTTTCCCTCCTCTTGTTTGCAAGCATGGAAAGTTTGGATTAGGTCAAACCTCTCCACTCCAGCTTGTTTCTCAAACATAGATTTAAGCTCCTAAAGCATCCCATAAGGTGTAGAATTTTCAAATTGTCTATGAAGCTCAGGAGTCATACTTCCAAGCATGAGACAAGCCACCTCATTATGAGCATCATATACTGCATTCCATTCTGCCAGCACATTTGCTGCAGGAGCAGGGGGAATAGGTTGTTCAATGACAAACAGTTTCTTTTCAACTCTCAAGACCATCTTAGGTGAACGAAACCAATCATTGAAATTTGAACCAGAAAGATTTTCTCTTTCAAACATCGACCTGAAAGCCGAATGGTTTATGTTTTAGACAGGTAGTGTCATTTACAAAACATAGTAAAGTTCAAGAATTAGTATTTTCGATAATATTCCTTGAAGAAAATTAACTACCCATGTTTAAATAAATAAACAATTACTTTTTAAGGCCTAGGATCCAACTTGACATACCACCTTCACATCAGTTGATCTGCTAGCAATGGTGTATTCAAAAGGTAATTGCCGATCAATAATTGCCACCGGTGCAATTCCTAGAACATTATGGGACTTACTTTATTACATTAATATACTAGTAAGCATGTTTCATCCCATCTTTTGCCTCGAGCATAAGGTCTCACCCGCTTACCTCGATTAAGTTGTCCAATCAAAAACGGTGATTATGTAACACTAACGTCTCACGAAAAAGTGTATAATCACCTTGGGATTGCAATCTACATACGTCTCACGTATAGTAAAAGGCAACTGCAAGTGTTCTTACAGATTGGATGACAACAACTTATTTAAAAGGGTATATTATTTGACATGTCAAAAATGTACGAAGAAGTGTGCATACATCTTCGTATCATAAATTTTAATAAAAAACTTAACTCAATTTAGTTATTTTATTACGGTATCACATATTTTCTATACATCTAATGTATAAATAGTGTTACCTTTTAAAATTGACGATTCAACGTGTTTCCAAATATAAAGATTTAAAGAATGGTGAAAAACGGTGTATACTGTAGTGACATGCCATGGTTCATGGTAACTTCAATCGAACGCACAAAGAAGCGGAGAATCAGGTCAGCGCGAAGCATATTAAAAACCTAAACTCTTTAGGAATGTTGACCACTCCGCCTTAAAATTCTCTTATAGTTTATTCTAGTGGATGAGCCGTACTTTCCATGAGTCTATAGCATCCAGTTTTAACCAATCAAATAAAACTTTAATTTGGAAAACACATTATGAACTAAAAATAGTCCATAATAAATCTGATTTCATAATAATTAGTCATGTTTATATTTACTTTTTGAAAAACCCCTTTTATTTTCTCACAAGTCTAACTTAAAATAAAACAATATAAACATAAAACTAATACATATAACACTTATTTCAATTAATCCACTTAACAATTAAGTCATGCAAATAATTATGATCCAAATTATCTAATAATTAAAATCATGTATATATTCATATAAGGCTCCATTGTCCAATGACTCCGGCCACATCCATCGATAACAATCGATTGCGTAAGCCATATACAAATATATATCACATAGCACATAAAATTTAAACAACTTTTATGCCCTATTAAGACATAGCTAAGGTCTTCCATAACTTTTAAAATCGCGGATCTTACCAATTAAATTTAATGTCTATGTTTTTAATTCTTGATCATCATATTTGCATAAAAACATTAACAATTAACAAGATCATATCACATATCGATCCATGATAAATTTGCATGGATTTATCATGGATGCCGCATTAACAATTAAACACAGAATGTAAAACCGATCATACAAAAATTTCATACAACCTAGAGTTCGTCTAATTAATTTTATAACCAATAAAGATTGTAACTTATACACAAAGATTGAATCTTTATGCATAAAAACGCCCAAAGGGCATAAAATTAATCAAAAACCCTAATTTTGTTAAATTTTATTACTTGTAACTATAAATTCTACACGATCGGCTCGTAATGCCACTGTTGGGTTTTTAGAACTAACAACCATTATATCACGAATACGCAGCGGAAAGATAACACGTATAGAACTTATAATTAACAAGATTGAAGTGTATACCTTTTTGCACGAAACGATACACCGCTTTAATAGGTAACCGTTAACACCGTCTTGAATATACGCGTATGTATAACACTACGTGTAACCACGAGAATCAAAGTATGATTCCTCTACTTTAACATACACACGATACGTTCAAGCAAACAACAAGGTATGCTAGTACTAGTAGTGTTTAAACCAAACGATAACCTTCGTCTTTTAATCAATCAACACACGAGCTAAACCGAATAACCCTTATGATCTTTTGGGTCGAACCACCAAGAAAATGAAACCCCTTGAGGGTTTATCTGCGATCAAACAAGGGAAGAAGCAAGAACTCAAAACCTTTTTGGGTTATAAGATCGGTCGATCGCAAGGAGAGCACAAGGACGATTTAAGGGTTTTTGGTTTCAAGTCATATCAATAATGAAATTCCTACGCCTTTATATATAGTCCTTGTTCCTTGGAGTGCAAGGAAGCATGTTCCTTGCAAGGCAAGCATGTTCCTTGGAGTGCAAGGCAAGGGTAAACCACACCCTTTCATTCTTCGATTTATTCAATATTAGTCCCTTTAACTTTTAACCGACTAATATTAATTCTTAGTTAACTTTTAACGATCGTTTGTTAAACACTTTATATATATTACTCTATTATATATATAGAGAAAAGTTCCATAAGGAACATGGTCAAAAAAAAAAAACAAACCGCTTCATCTTATCCATCCATTTTATTTTCATCTAATGGTTTAGATTAATTGTTCTACATATTAACGTGTGCGTCCCCTTAGGCTCGAATAAATTCCGGACATATATAATTTATATTTGTTCATATTCCAACAGCTCCCACTTGGACATGTATAAATTATATAATAACATTGGTAAGCGTCTAGCAACACGCCAATGCTCCCAGAAACATCCGAGTGTGGTTTCTCAAAACACGGACAAAATGATTTATGAATTTACAATCCCTTTGTTTCCGATACCGTGTTAAAAATGGATATGGATCAATGTCATTCCATTATTTAACGATTCTGTTTCTCGTATATGTAACTAATCAAGATTACCGAAAATCAATGAGACATATCTACATGAGTTTTCGGGTACGGCCATACACACATCTGATTAATTCTACGAGGGGCCCAGTGGCATCATTCTTCAACTATTGAAGGAACAAATTCCATATTGACTACAAGTGCCAAGTCATCATGTTTCAAAATCACTTCTGAAATAGCCCTTATTAGTTATCCATTTTTCAGGATAACTTAGACTAGATCAAGAAGGATTATCCACATATGCAAGACCTACTTGCATCTCAAGTCTAAGGATTTTGTAAATAAAATCACTTACAAGGTTTACTTGATGACGACGATCCATAAAGTAATATCCTTGTGTTGGGGAAATCCAATATTCATCTTATGAATATCATGTGAGTTTGGTGGACACATCCTTAATATCAACAATATCACCAATCACTCAGAATTGTCTTAGTTCAACAATATTCCCATATTGTTGATCGACAACGGACTTATTTAGAATAATGATATTATTCACGGATTAAACATGCAAATATAGGACACAATTTATATTAAATATGACTTCATACCTCGTATCTTTATCATTAATAAGTTTGTCTTAACATTCCTTATCCAAATGCTAAACACAGATCTACATGAAACTACTAGCTTAACGAAGTCCCATGCTCCTAGCATGTTGAGTAAGCTTTCCTTTCGGTAAAGCCTTCGTAAAAGGATATGCTAGATTGTCATCTGTGTGAACTTTTAAGAAGGTATCTTCTATGGTAGTGTCTGGCGCCCCTCTGAACCCCCGGTTCGTTGGCAATAAGAAGTGCGGCTGAATTGTCGCAAAACATCTTAATTGGTTCGTTTATTGTTGGTACTATACCAAGCCTTGAAATAAACTTTCTAATCCAAACAGCTATGTATTCAGCTTTTGTAGCAGACATTACAGTAGTACTTTGCTTGGAGCTTTTCTAGTCTATTGCGCCTTCCATTCAAAATGAAGACGTATCATGTCTGAGATTTTATTTCATCTCTATCGGTCTCAAATCCAGCTTTGCAATAGCAATCAACTCTAAGTTCAGCTTCAGGATTTCTAACATAAACCAAGAACATATCTTTAGTATTTCTTAAATACTTAAGAATGGTTTTCACAGTAGTCTAGTGCGGTTCACCATGATTCTATTAAAAACGGCTTGTTATATTTTGCGCGAACGCAACATCAGGTCTAGTGCATCTCACTGCATACATAATGGAACCTACTGCCAAAGCATAAGGTACATTTTGCATACGCTTCACCTCTCCGGGTGTTGAAGCACCTTGTGTTTTGTTCAAGTCAAGTCTTTCTTACATGGGGATGTAACCACGTTTAGAATTATCCATCCTATATATTTTCAAAATTTTATCCATGTAAGCGCTTTGACATAGTCCAATTAATCGCATCGATCTATCTCTATAGATTTTGATTCCAAGAATAAATGCCGCTTCCCCTAAATATTTCATGGCAAAACATTTTCCAAGATATGCCTTTACACTTTGTAAACTTGGAATGTGATTTCCCATGATGATTATGTCATCGACATACAAGATGAGGAATGTAACATTTCTCCCACTAGCCTTTTGATATACACATGGCTCATCAAGATTTTGAGTAAATCCAAACCTTTTGATTTCCTCATCAAATCTTTTATTCCAGCTTCTTGATGCTTGCTTAAGACCATAAATGGATCTTTGAAGCTTGCATACTTTCCTGGGATGTTTAGGATCAATAAAGCCTTCAGGTTGCACCATATAGATGTCTTCATCAAGATAACCATTTAAGAAGGCAGTTTTGACATCCATTTGCCATATCTCATAGTCATAGAACGCCGCTATAGCTATGAGAATCCTAATAGCTCTAATGTCAGCAACGGGTGAGAACGTTTCTTCATAATCAACCCCGTAGGTTTGAGTAAATCCCTTTGCTACAAGATGAACTTTGTAGGTGTATACATTGCCATCCATGTCAGTCTTTTTCTTAAAAAGCCATTTGCTTCCAACAGTCTTACCATTAGGAGGAAGATCAACCAAGCGCCAGACTTGATTATCTTTCATGGATTGCATCTCCGCATTCATAGCATCGAGCCACTTATTAGATTCCGGATCTAACATTGCAGCTTTATAGTTAGCGGGTTCATTAAGATCCCCTAAACTATGCTCCTCAACTTCTACATTTAGACATAAGCGGTTAGGAGCTCGATGTGGCCTTTCAGACCTACGAACATGAGCTTCTTCCTTTTGAGGTGGTTCGAAACCTTCAACCTCCATAGGAATTTCGCTAGTGATTTCAGAAGGTGATGTATCTTCATTTTGAATTTCTTCAAGTTCTCCCGCCCTCCCACTGACTTCTTGAGATAAAAGATTTTTCTCAAAGAATTCAACATACCTCGCAACAACTATTTTGTTTTTTGATGGGAAGTAGAAATAGTAACCCATCGTTTCCTTTGGGTATCCTATAAAGATACACTTTAACAGATCTTTGTTGAAGTTTGTTAGGCGTATCTCTCTTCACAAGAGCCTCACAACCCCAGACCTTTAAGTAAGACAAATTAGGAACTTTTCCAAACCATAGTTCATATGGTGTCTTATCAACCTTCTTGGTTGGAACCATATTAAGAATGCGTGCAGCAGACTCAAGAGCATAATCCCAAAAGGATAATGGCAAAGTTGTAAGATTCATCATTGATTGAACCATGTCTAACAAAGTACGATTCCTCCTTTCAGACACCTCATTGTGTTGTGGTGTATAAGGTGGAGTAAGTTGCTGGATAATTCCACAAGCTTTTAGATAACCCTTAAACTCTTGGCTTATGTATTCGCCTCCTCGATCTAATCGAAGCGCCTTTATTGTCTTTCCGAGTTGATTTTCTACTTCATTCTTAAACACCTTGAATGTTTCAAAAACCTCATGTTTATGTTTAAGTAAATTCATCCGTAAAGGTAATGAAGTAGCTAAAATTTATAAATAGAATTAACATTTGGCACAAGATTAAGCATATCAGTTTCATAAATACCATCACTCGGAATAGCATTTAAAATAAACAACATTGTTCTTTGAAACTGAAATTCCAAAATCCGTAAAACACTGGACAAATCCATTTTCAACCAAACGAGAAACTGAAACAACACCTCTAGTTATAGAAGGTGCATAATGACAATTGTTTAAACAAATCACTAGGCCATTAGGTAAAACTAAGTCATAACTTCCAATAGCTTCTACTTGCGCATGAACGCCATTGCCCATGTACAAATAGAGAGCTCCTTGTTTCAGCTTTCTCCTCTAAGACCCTGTTTTGTGTTACAAATGTGAGTATCACAACCAGTGTCATACACCCAGGATTTATAAGGAAAAGAAAATAATTCTATTATGAAGATATCTGAAGAACTGGCAGTGCCAACTTGCTTCTTCTTCTTTATCAACTCAGCAAGGTAAGCAGGACAATTCCTCTTACAATGACCCACCTCTTTGCAGTGGTGGCAGGTGTCATCCTTTGCCGGGTGCTCTTTTAGCAGAAGGTTTAGGGTTTTTTTATTATTAGGCTTAGGGATATAACTTTTATCCTTTCCCTTGCCTTTCCCTTTACCCTTCCTTTTAGCATTAAGCGATTTCTTATTGGCTCTCTGGATTCTACCACTTTGAATCGCCATTACTTGTGGTGTAGCAGCCTTTTTAAAGTAAACCCCTCTCATACTCAATAAGCAGAGCATGTAGTTTATCAATCGTCTTCCCCATGTTATGCTTATTGTGGTTTTTCACAAATCCAGCAAAATCACTAGTGAGGCCATTCAAGATCAAGCCAACACTAAGATCCTGTGGGAGCACATAACCAAGACATTCTAGTTGCGCCACATAATTCTTCATCTTAATACATATGGGCCAACTGGTTTTCCATCCTCCTGTTTGCAAGCATGGAAAGTTTGGATCAGGTCAAACCACTCCACTCCAGCTTGTTTCTCAAACATAGATTTAAACTCCTGAAGCATTTCATAAGGTGAGACATTCTCAAATTGTCTATGAAGTTCGGGAGTCATACTTCCAAGCATAAGACAAGCAACCTTATTATGAGCATCATAAACCGCATTCCACTGCGCAAGTACTCGAAATCGACAGGTGGAGCAGGGGAAATAGGTTGTTCAATGACAAACAATTTTTTTTCAACTCTCAAGACCATCAATATCGACCTAAAAGCCGAATGGTTTATGTTTTAGACAGGTAGTGTCATTTATAAAACATAGTAAAGTTTAAGAATTAGTATTTTTGGTAATATTCCTTGAAGAAAATTAACTACCCATGTTTAAATAAATAAACAATTAATTTTCTAAGGCCTAGGATCCAACTTGACATACCACCATCACATCAGTTGATTTGCTAGCAATGGTGTATTTAAAAGGTAATTGATGATCAATAATTACCACCGATGCAATTCCTAAAACATTATAGGACTTACTTTATTACATTAATATACTAGTAAGCATGTTTTATCCCATCTTTTGCCTCAAGCATAAGGTCGCACCCGCTTATCTTGATTAAGTCGTCCAATTAAGAACTGTGATTATTTAACACTAACGTCTCATGAAAAAGTGTATAATCACCTTGGGATTGCAATCTACATACGTCTCACGTATAGTAAAAGGCAACTGCGAGTGTTCTTACAAATTGGATGGCAACAACTTATTTAAAAGGGTATATTATTTGACGTGTCAAAAATGTACGAAGAAGCATGCATATATCTTCATATCATAAATTTTAATAAAAAACTTTACTCAATTTAGTTATTTTATTACGGTATCACATATTTTCTATAAATCTAATGTATAAATAGTGTTACCTTTTATAAAATTGACGATTCAACGTGTTTCCAAATATAAAGATTAATGAATTGTGAAAAAGTGTGTATACTGTAGTGACATGCCATGGTTCACGGTAACTCCAATTGTTAGGAAAATATTGTAAACGGACTTAATACTGTTAGTATTAAAGTTAAGTCTGTTAGATATAGTTAGTACTGAT
>BQNB010103525.1:8814-24017 GCA_026074375.1 Tanacetum coccineum | reverse complement strand
GAGGGTGAGAGTTTGTATTTTATGGACCGTATATGGGTTCCATTAGCAGGAGGTATGAGAACAGTAGTTATGGACGAAGCTCATAAGTCTAAGTACTCTGTGCATCCAGGAGCTGATAAGATGTACTATGATCTTCGAGATATGTATTGGTGGCCGGGAATGAAGAGAGATATTGCTACTTATGTTAGTAAGTGTTTGACATGTTCAAAGGTAAAGGCTGAGCATCAAAGGCCTTCGGGTTTACTGCAACAACCTGAGATACCTGAATGGAAGTGGGATAAGATCACTATGGATTTTATCACTAAGTTGCCTAGGTCAAAAAGTGGGCATGACACGATTTGGGTTATAGTCGATAGACTGACTAAGTCAGCTCATTTCCTAGCTATAAGAGAAGACTATAGTACTGAGAAATTGGCAAAGATCTATGTCGATGAAATAGTCGCGAGACATGGAGTTCCTGTGTCGATTATTTCAGATAGAGATGGACGATTTACGTCGCGTTGCTGGCAGACTGTGCAAAAAGCATTAGGGACGAGGTTGGATATGAGTACGGCTTATCATCCCCAAACGGATGGACAAAGTGAGCGTACGATTCAGACCCTAGAGGATATGTTGAGGGCGTGTGTAATTGATTTTGGTGGTAGCTGGGATGTTCATCTACCATTGGCTGAGTTTTCTTACAATAATAGCTATCATTCGAGTATAAGATGTGCTCCGTTTGAAGCCTTGTACGGAAGGAAGTGTAGGTCGCCTGTTTTATGGGCTGAGATTGGAGAAAGTAGTTTGATTGGACCTGAATTGATTCAAGAAACGACTGATAAAGTTGTGTTGATAAAGGAGAAGCTCAAGGCAGCAAGAGATCGTCAAAAGAGCTATGCTGACAATAGACGCAAACCATTGGAATTCGAAGTAGGAGATCGAGTGATGTTGAAAGTATCACCATGGAAAGGTGTAATTCGTTTTGGGAAAAAGGGAAAGTTAGCACCGAGATACGTAGGACCCTTTGAGATTCTTGAAAGGATCGGTCCTGTAGCTTATCGATTGAGATTGCCTGAGGAATTGAGTGGAATACATGATACGTTTCATGTGTCAAACCTAAAGAAATGTTTGGCGGATGCTAGTTTGCATGTGCCATTAGATGAGATAAAGGTTGACAAAACTCTTCGTTTTGTTGAGGAACCTGTAGAGATTTTGAATCGTGAAGTTAAGAGTTTAAAGCGTAGTAAGATAGCGTTAGTAAAGGTTCGTTGGAATTCTAAGCGTGGCCCTGAGTTTACTTGGGAACGTGAGGATTATATGAAGTCTAAGTATCCTCAGTTATTTGTTGAGCAAGTTGATGCATCTGCTGGTTAAATCTCGGGACGAGATTTCCTAAAGGAGGGGATACTGTGACAACCATGGCTTGAGCAGGTTAGTCAAACCGTTAGTGTTGACTTAAATGCCTGTTGCAATGTATGGTTTATGTGATTTTATATGTTTATGTATGTTTATATATGTTTATGTGAAATTGGTAATCAATCTATTGAGTGTGATCATCTCAATGAGATTGGATTGATGGTGAAATTGATTAAGTTCATTTCGTTCACTTTTGAGTGACAAGGAAATGATTATTGAGATTCGAGCGTTTCTGTGAAAATTGTGTAAGTATTTTTACGTATATGTATTTTTGTGTTAGTAGTCTAAGATAGGTTTAGATTTTAAGTGTTAGTATTAAAAAAATGTAAAAATTCTACTTTAGAAATTACGGTTGGTAAAAGAAAATTATTTTTTAGAAAGGTAGAAAACTGCGTTATGCAAAAAGGTTTCTAGTCAAATAAGTAATATTTTTACAAACACTTAAGGTTTTAATTGTAAATATATATAATATATATTTATATATATAAATTGATCATATAATATATAATATATATTAAAATCGTTCTGAGTACAGTTGGGTTTAAAAAAGAAAAAAAATTAATTAAAGTTCCTAGTTATAATCTAAAACCCAAATAATACTTTAAACTCAAAAACACATCTAAGGGTTTAAACAAATACAAGATTAAAACCCTAAACTCCCATATGTGTAGCTTCGACCGGCCATAGAAAGAGGAAGAGATGAAGAACGATTTTTTTAGGTTTTTACTTATAAGGTATGATACGATCTTAGTAGAATTTTAGTTAATTAATAATCCTACCTTAATTCTTATTAACTTAATTATGATGGATTAGGGTTTAATTTAAAGGTTTATAAATTAGGGTTATTACATATCAGAAGTTTTATGTTTATAATGATGATGGTTTAAATCATAGATCGTTTGAATTAGCGAATGATACATGCGTTATGGGCATAGATCGATCGAAATTAGATATTTAAATTCACCTGCATAAAAGTTTAGGCTGTTTTAGGTAACGTAGCATAACTCAAGTATAACAAGATCAAATAAATAATTTACAAAATACTGGAGATAACCTCAGAGAGTCTATTTCCAGAAAAGTGGCCTCATGAGTTTTTATGGTCGGGAAGTGGGTCAAATGGTCATTACAAAATCAGTGTAGAAAACCATGATGAATTTTTAGGTTTGATTTTTAATTTTCCTAAAAATACTTCAGACATTTTAGTTTGAGCACTAAGTCACGTGGAAGTTATTTTCATATATTTTGAGTGGTTCTTTGAATATTAGCTACAAGGTCATAGTGAGGTCTAAAGTTGGTATAAAACCCAAATGTCAAACTTTTAGAAGGTCAGATTTGGAGACGAAAGTCTGGACCACTATGGATTAAGAATTTCAAGGAGTATTTGTAAAATTGAAGTAAATTGCTTTGGGAGAGATATGAGAAAGTTCCATTTGGGCTATAATATGTAGTATGTAAGAGTGAAGTTTGGCGTTTGAAATTATGGGAGTGTATTAAGATGGTGCGTTTAGGAACTGCGAAAGGATATAAAAAATTTTGCTCAAAACCAGAAAAGTTTAAAGCGTAGCATTGATAGAAATGGCATATGAAAAGAGTGGGTTAAAGGTTTTAGAATAAGAATTGGGAGTAATGGTAGATAGATTAGATTATCCATCATAGTTGAGGTTACAACAATATTGGGTGAATGCCTAATTGATGGTAGCTTATAATGAGTTTTTTAATTGTTTAGATTGTTCGTAGATAAGTTATTGCGAAGTTTGTTGGACCTTTTTGAAGCAAAGCACAGGTGAGATTGTCATAGTCACACTTTTAAATGTATTACATTTAGGATGAAGTGATGCAAAGATGTTTTGAATGTTTTTAATCAGCTGCCGATTATTTGGTTTTACTTGAGGCATGTGAAACGTTATGTAGTTATTATATGTGTATGCCTTAATGTTGTTATGATTTATGAGTGATTCGGTAGAGGCTAGTGACTATCTACTTATTCCAAATCTAATCTTACGGAGGATTGAAATAAGAACCCATTTAAGTTGATTCATCCGGTTGGAGGAGGTAGTGACTCTACTCATCTCCAAATCTAACTGTAGGTTGAAATAATAACTCATTCTTTGTGATTCCGATCGCGGAGGTACTGATAACCAGGTTTGATATGTGGATCGTGGGCACGTTCCATTCCCATTATGATTGATTGTGATGGTTTTGATATCCTATGTGATAACTAGCTTAAATTGATCAACCTGATAGTGATTATGATAGATCCGTTTGCAAAATTATATTTAATAAAGTTTATTTGGTGTCCTAAACTATGACTTACACCAACCATTGTGTTTTGACCGAGAGTATTTTAGCATCATTTTTTAGGTTAGCATCAAAGGTTAGACGAAGTGGCTAGAGAGAGACTGCTAGGGATTCATGGGGGATCGCTCCTTTATTTGTTAGTATTTGCCTGAACCTTTGTTGGATGGATTGATTTTATGATAGGACTAGGCGATTTATTTTAATTATCCTGTCTTGGTGAAGACCATCCTCTCATTAATACGGGATAATGTTTAGCGTTGAAATAATCGAAATCCGTCATGAAACACTTTGTGCCCCATGACTCATTTATGCATTATAGTGTTTCATTAGATTCCCGACAACCGAATGAGTTGTGAATGATCTCCATGACGTAACCCCCGTGTTTTCGCCTTGGCGGGGTGTGACAAACTATGAAACCCCATAAATGAGGCCAAAGCAAAAAAAACCTGCTCACTCTATTCTTAGCCACAGGAGAGCAAAAAACCGTCATCATATTCAATACCACAACTTCCTGTCAGTGACTTGGGCCACTATCTTGCCATATCTAACTACTACTCCTCTTAGTCCCTATATTGCTTATGTATAACCCATTTTGTCCAGATCAACTTTGCTTCCTGAGGTAGATCTACATAGAATCCATACCCTATTGCAGCCAAATTGTAACAACTCTCTTGCATAAGCGTTCAACCCAACTGTCATCTTTTAGAGCTTTAGAAATCTTTTTAGGTTCCTCCTGAGATAAGAAGCAGGCAAACAAACAATGATGTTGATCTTTGTGATGTTCCTCTTTGTTGTTTTTGAACATTAACTGACAATGCATGTGCTCCTTATGTTGCTGCACTCATGCTTCAGTTTGCTAGATGACTTAAAGGATCACCCCAGTATTTGACTTTGTGGGTGAATGTTGTGTCAATCCTAAGATAGGAATTGTACTAACAGGCTACTTTGTTGGTACGTTGTTGAAATCAGGACCCATGAGACCTCGCATCATAAGAAGCCTCATCAAAAATCCCTTTCTGAGGCTTGTTAAAGATTATGAGCTCTATCATATATGAATCATCTTGATTAGCATGTTGAGTATTAACTGGACCACTACCAGAATTAACTGAGGTAGCACTGGTAGCTTTGTTTTTAGGTACTTCACTTAAATTCTTTGGAGCAAGTTCATCAAATTCTCTTCTAAAAGCTAGGATTTCAGGAGTATCTTCTGAAATGCCAGTAGAATCAGGTAGGGCCTGCCTTCTCTTGTGTTTTACTCTAGGTTTTTTGAAGCTCTGTTGAGAAACTCCTCATGCCTTTAGAATTTGTAGAAGACTTCCCAGGTCCAACATACCTGACTGCTGTATGTACAACAATAAGACTTCTCCGCCTCATCATCCTTCCTCAGAAGCATTGCATTAGGAGTTTTGTAGTGTAACCTTGTAGGATCCAGCCTAGAATAATCTTTCAAGCCGGATAAGGTTGTAGATTAACTTAAGTAAATCACAAAGCAACTCTAATAGAGACTCTAACAAATTTAAACTATTGTTTACGCGGAATATAAACAACAGAGTTAAAGAAGAATTACTCAAACAATGATCCTCTATGGATCTTTTCTATTAATAATAAAAATGTTTTTCAATCCTCTATCTTTCATCTATATCGTAGGTTTCTTAAATACCCATGAAACCCTAACAACCTGTTACCTAAGACTCGCTAAAGAGATAAGTATTATCACTTCCTAGGATATCTCATGCATATCCTTATCACTAACTAACTATACTATCAACTCGGAGTAAGCATAATACTACCAGGACTAATATTGTTCTACCAGCAGGAATAACTTTTGATCTGCCAGCACTAACTATAACATTATCCTTACCAGTAGGAACTACATACCTACCAGCAGGAACTTTTACTCTACCAGTAGGAACTACATACCTACTAGTAGTAACTATCTATTACAATATTCCTAACAATCCTCCCCTAAACTTGAATTTGACACAGTTAACTTCAAGTTTCTAGATAGATCTTTCTTTGAAAACTCCAGAGGATTGAACAGCAACATCTTGAAACCAACTCCATACTTCTTGAATCATAAATCTGATTATAGCAGGTGAAAGTCTTTGCAGCAACATAAGGAAATTGACAGCATGAACACCAAAAGCAGCAACCTTCATAAACTCTGAATCAGCAACATGAAAACCATCAATTCAGGGTTACATACGATTCTCATCACATCCCATGGTGTGTTAACTCCAGGGAGAGGTGAATCATAGAAAATTAATGGATTTGATGTAGCCTTTACCAAGTAGCCATTAACTCTTGGGCTAGCTAACTCTTTGGTGGAATCATGACATCACCCTGGTGAATTAATAACCAATCCAATTCTTAGAACATGAATCATTGGTGAATTGGAATACCCTAATGATTTTTGGCAAATCATCACAGCCATTAACGGATTTGATAGAGTCTTTACCAAGAGCCGTACCCTCTTGGACTAGCCACTCTTTGTTGTAACAACCTGGTGAGTGAAAACCATATAGTTTTTAGCAAACTATTACAGCTATCAACGGATTTGAGCAAGTCTTTACCATGAGCCATTTGCTATGGACTAGCCACTTTTCATTCCAAGAATATGGCAAGTGAAAACCATCCAGTTTTGGGTAACCTGGCAACCATCAACCGATTTGGAAATCACACCAGAGCCGTACCTTCATGGTAAATCAACTATTGCTTGTCTGTAAGACATGGTGAGTTGAACACCATTTGTTGTGCGGTGGTGAACCAACACCCAATCCCTTAAAATGGCTCTGGTTGTACAAAATACACTGCAATAAAACCAAGCAGCATGCCAAAAAACTTGTTTCCAGAGGCAAAACGTGATGCGCGCTAAAAAAAATAAATATGGCATACTATGCAAAAGCTAACAAGTATGGAGATTCTACATACAAACTTTATATATCCAAAATATATTTTAAATAGCAAAAAGAACTATGAGATAGAGAACAAACTTAACAGTACCAGTCATGAAACTTAGGATGCTTGGAATCAGAAATTTGTTTCTTGAGAAAGGCAATCAACTGAACCGCAGTGGTAAGTTCATTACCCACTGTGTCGCGACAAATTTCCAGCTGATGATCAAGCATTCTTTCGATAAGATTGACAGAGAGAGGATACTTCTTGTCGACAAACATATGTAACACAAGTCCACTAACTGTCTCCAACACATGAATACCAGTATAAGAATATAACTTCCAACTTTGAATGCTCCAAGTGTTTTGGTTCTTCCAAACATCACTACCATCATTCGCTTCAGGGGAATCCATCAAAACCTTAAGATCTCCCCAAAGTACAAGACCAACTCCCTCAGCTTGCGTATCCTGATAAAATGTCATCACACGGCCATAGATGGTCATCAAGTCAGCTCTAGTAACCAAGTGAAGGATTTCCCTAAGACTTGTGAAACACTTGCGAGAATTGTCTTTCCTGTAGATGACATTGATCCAGCCTAATCCCGTAGGCAAAAGTTCCCAGTCAACAACAGCATGCAAATTAACGGGTGTATCATTATCAGAAGCAGAATCAGCATCAGATTCATACTTAAGGCACATTTTATGTTCAGCTTCAGGATCTCCGTCTTCAATAGGAATGGTAGAGTGAGAAGGATGAACACCTTTACGACCTACCAACCTTCTTAGGTGTAGAAACAGTGGGTTTTGCTGTAAAAGTAGTGGTAGAAGGAACTTCAACAACCTCTATTGGAGCTTTCTGAGAAGGGACTTCCATAGATGGTTGTTGTAAATCAGCAGGAACATCAGGCTTTGGAGCTTCAGTTGATTTGGACTTCGATGAAGACTCATGAATGGTTGGTTGAGGATCAATAGTAGCACAACACATTCGTACGCATGTTGTTGAGGAGTCCAAAAGCAGGTCTTAAGATGGAACATTGGAACTTCAGTTGGCTTTGGGCTTCTTTGAGAAACATCGATGTTCCAAAACTTCACCAGCTCTTTTAAAGGTCCTCGCTGATTTTGATTGGATTTTAGTCTGGTCGCAACATATTGTCCATGATCTTTTAAACTCAGATTTATATTTGGCTCAGTGTAGACAATGATTTAACCTGCTTCATCATTGTCCAGGCCATTGAGTATAAATGTCTTTGTCCTCTGTTTTTTCATAAAGGTTCTCATGTAAGCCTTTTGTCTGAGCCATAATTCCATTGAGGCTTATTCCACTTTTCTGGAACCTTATGGCAACAACAAGTTCTTACTTCCTCTATCAGCAATTAGATCAACCATTACTTCAGTCAAAATTGTCATCATTGAACTATCCAGAGACCCAAAAGATCTGAAAGTAAGACACTTGAATTGTCATGAACATGACCCATGATGTAGTCAGTCCAGATCAGGCATGCTAGTAGTAGTATGGTTTGCTAAATCAAGGGGCGACATTTCCTGTTGTCTTTTTGCGTGCTGCATTAGTAGCTGTCTGCTCTTCGTGTCTTTCAAATGCAGCATGCTCTTCTTCAAATAATCTTTTGCAGCTTCCTCCCCAAGCCTATCTTCCCTAGCTGCCTAAATGTCCTTCCTTAGACTGGAGGGTACTACTTCCATGATAGGATGAATTTGCCCTTGTAGGAAATACCAGTAAGAGAACCAGTAGAAACACCAAGAGGAAACACCATCAGACATAACCATTAGGAAAGAGGAGGACTAGGAGGAATGGGAGTCAGTCATACAGGAGAAATCATCACATGAGCATCTAAAGCAGCAGCAGCCTTAGCCAATTTTGATGAGAAGGATCACATCTTGCTCTTCTCCTCTTCTTTATCAGACTCACCAAACAACCTTCTGCTCCTTTGTTATGAGTTTCAACGTCCAAAGCTTTAACCATCTAACCATTTAACCCACCACATCCTTAAATAACAGCCTTGTTGAGTCTGAAGCCTGATTCCAAGGTACTACTTTCTGCACAGTTCAGACACTAAGAGAAGAATCAAAGCAGTTAGTGTGGCATAGAGTCCTCAGTACCTCCTAAGGTTGGACCTACGGGGGAAATTGAGTGGCCTAAGGGAGGAGTGGTGAGGACAGATCCATCCCAGTGGATTTTTTCCATCTTCCACCTTTGTGGAAGTGAAATAGGTCAGGATCAAACACATGGTCACCTAAAAAATGGAAGGCAATGTTGGGGTACATGCAGCTTAGTATTGACCCTACTCAAACCACATGGAGAATTTAAGTTGTGATGTTGTGGTCCTTGAGGTGCGGTGTTGGATATCACCTGTTCTATGAAGATTGATTAGGCTCAGGCCTTAGTCTCAATCTTTAATCAGTCTCAAGAACACTGTAGCTCTTCTGACGGGACACATTCCTTGTGCGAGCTCCCTCGCGTACCCTTCCCCACTACTGAGCTACTAAAGCCAGCCATACGAAGCAGGCAGGAAGTCATTGCAGCAAAAAGTGGCATGTGGTCCTCCTTTCAAAATTTAACCTCAATGTTAGCAAAAAGATTGCCTTGACAGTTTTAAAACATGATTAATGGTTTAGCATTCCTAGTATTTTCTATTTCCCAAAATGATTGAAAGGAACCGAGATACATAAGAAACCTTTAGCTATTACTGATGTTATTTACCACCCCTTGAAAAATGTTAACTGACCAATTAAACCGTCTCCCCAATCAGACAAACAAATATAGAGCTATAGCCAGTGGGCTTCATATGATCCCAACTACCAGATTTGGTACTAAGACAATGCTGTATTGTGTGAACAAGCACCGCCACTGAGGTGAGAACTTTGTTTTTTTTGTAGAAGGTAAGCTTGTCCTTCAGTGAGGTATCTACGATTATCCATACTCAAATACCTCTTATATCAAACACACCCATGCGCCTCCACGCGCGATCTATTCTCAAATACCTCACATCATCACCCAAATTCTAAAGATTGACTCCTTACTGTGTCTTCAATAATAGTGTAGGAGACCATATTCAATCGGGGCCCAGCATAGCCTGGAGGCCTAACTCCAAAGGAGCCCGTGAGAGAAGCCGATGACCAGTAACTGTTTGACCAAGATAGTCAAAGATGATGGGGTCAGCGTAAGAGTAACGGACACATACAAGTCCGCTGACGCAACACAAACACCCATATAAGAAGATCAATTACTTGGTGATAATCATCACTACCTTTGGTGGTTATCAAACGCAGTATACCGCCACTTTATTGTGTTCGTTCCTGTACTTGAGTCTCCTGCCATTATTTGATTATTAAATAGGGTTGAGTGTTAGTGCTGGTGGATGATCGCAATGGAGAGTTACTACTGGTAGAGAGAGAATCGAGTTCCAAAATTTGAGTGGATCGAGTAAAAGAGCATATTAAAATTAGGGTTTGATGTAAATGAAGGAACTCTGTTAAAATGAGAGAAAACAAGTAAATTATCGCCTTTAAAATAGGGTGAACGACCTTTGATGAATTATATGCCCAATTATCTGCAATCTAGAACTTGAATTAAAATAAAACTCGAATTTAATATACCACGCTCATAGAGAAAAGTGCAACCCTAAAGAAAACTATACATAACCAGTAGGAAGTGTTCACCATTGGAACCAGTAAATCTACAGTATTGGAATCTCCTTCACCACTAGAAGAAACACTTAACCTAGCCAGATATGAATTCTTTAATTCTTAAAATATAAAAAACATTATAAAAATAAAATAACGAAAAAATAGTATTTAAAATGAAAATATATTTTAAAAAAAAATAAAATAAAAGTTTTAATAAAAATATAATAAAATTATTAAATGAAAATAAAAATAAAAAGAAAAAATCTTATTAAAAAATATCTTCACAGGAAATATATTTATATAGTAGGAATAAATTAAAAGAAATAATTAAAGATAGTAATTAGAAAAAAAAAAAAAAAAAAATTAAAATAAAAAATATCTAATAAGTCTTTATTTATAAATAATAAAAATTCAAAAGTTCTTTGATTTTAAATAAAAATAAAAAATTTAAATATAATATCACTCAAAAGAAGGCCACATTTGCGTCCCTGAATCAACACTTTGAAAAGTGCTAAACCACCCCACTCACTGCATTGATGCACTCTAGCAAAGGTTCGTCGCAAAACACAACAAAAACATATACAATGAAAGAAAAATAACTATCAGAATTAAATAACTACTACCATGGGTAATAACTAAACTATCATATAAAAGAAAAAATTGAAAACATAAAAAACTAAAGTGGTAAAACAAATGAAAACCTAAACTATTAGAAAATTTTACAACAACAGACCTCCCCATAGGACTTCAAAACCCCACCCACAAGCCTAGGCACTTAGGGATTGATCATCCGCAGCGTGTGGACCACCAAATAATATGAATCTTGTCCATCAAAGCTTTGAGACAAATACATAAATCAGCCACAAAATATTCATCTGTGTGAAATCTTAATGTGGCGATCCTGTGAACAATACAAGATTTTCTCTCACTTTTGAAATCTCTCATCCACCTCGGCGTAGCCTACTCTTCTATGTGACAAAAAATTTGTTCTTTGGTGCCCCCCTGAGGTTTTCTTTAACCCACTCTAGTCCCGCTGGTACATACTGATTATGCACTCCCCCTTTCTCTAGTGTTCAAACAATCGAACCCATAATACAAGCATTTGATTTGAATTCCAGAAGTACCTGACCACAACAGTTAGCAGCTGCAACATATTCTGCTTCAGTGGAAGAAGTAGCCACAATGGTTTGCTTTTTACACTGCCATGAGATCAACCTTCTACCCAGGAACTGACATCCACCAAAGTTAGATGTGGATTTTCTATCACCAGATGAACCAGCATAGTCCACTGTCACTATATGCTTCCAAAACAAAACAAAAGTGATAATCTCTTTGTACCAAGACCTATTGAGGTGGCCTTAAGATACTTAAAGATCTTCTTGACTGCATTTCAAATTGGAAGTCAAAGGAGTAACCTGGTGTCTAGAACAAGCACTCACTTGCAAACATAAGTATCAGTGCCTTTAAATGCTGTTCAAATACATTGATGGGAACCAATCATGGATCTGTAAAAAGGTAACATTAACAGCATTCATCATGTTCATCCTTGGATTTAGTCCTTTGAAGCTTCATAGGGTGTTGTTGCAGTTCTCAAACTTTCCATATCAAATTTCTTAAGCATGTCCTGGACATACTTGTCTTGGCTGATAAAGATCCATCGGGCCTTCTCTTAACTTGCAATCCTAAGAAAAATGTTAACTCACCCATATCACTCATCTCAAATTCTCCTTTCATCAACACCTCCAAATTCATCACACCAGGCCTTCTTTGTAGACCCAAAAATAATGTCATCTACATAGACCTGTACTAGAATTAATATCCTTGAATTCTTCTTATAAAGATAGTTTGTCTATTGTACCTCTTTTGTAATTATGGCTATAACTAAAAGTAACAATCATGCATACCAGGCCCAATGGTGCTTGATGAAACAATACTAAAGCTTTATCACCAACTTTGTGAAACATGCTTAGGGAAATAAGGATCTTCAAATCCCTTAGGTTGAGTAACATAAACTTCTTTGTCAATTTCCCCATAAAGGAAGGCACTCTTCACATCCATTTGATATACCATAAAACCTATATATGAGGTAAATGTTAAGAATAGTCTAATAGCTTCAATTCTAGCAACTGGAGCAAATACCTCATCATAGTCAATGCCCTCCTCTTGCCTATGACCTTGAGCCACCAATCTGGATTTATTCCTTACTACTATTCCTCTGGCATCTCTTTTGTTCTTCAGAATCCATTTTGTCCCAATAGCAATTTTCCCATTAGGCAAAGGGATAAGCTTCCACACCTTCTGATTAATAAACTGTTGCATCTCCTCTTGCATTGCCTCAACCCAATCAGAATCAATATTAAGAAGCTTGTGGCAACACTACTTGGTTCAAGTTGGATAAAAAACAAGCGGGGAAGGGGAGGGGAGACAATGGGTAAATAGTGCTGTTGGGTGATTCTTTTCCTGGGGGGGGGGGGGGGTTGTTGACCATGAACATAGCTGACAAATGTAACTTTCATCAAACCAAATTTGGACTACTTTCAATGTTCCTCTTGTCCTGAACTGGTGAAGTGAGATATGAAGGATAATGGTGTTCACCCTCTTAGTGGGAACAGGATCAACAGCTACAATAGGTGCTAAGTTGGTGACAGTACCACCAAAATCAGCATCATATGAAGAGGAAGTGAAAATGCCAGTACTAGGATGGTGGTATATGTCCTCCATCTCTGAAGATGAGGATATGGAATTTGCAAGGTCAGAAGGAGAGGGAAATCTTGTAGAATGTTCACTTGAGCCCAATGAGTGACTAGGAGGAAGTGATGTTTCATCAACATGAACAGGTTCGATAACAGTAGGAAATGGTTCAGCAGTACCAGCAGAAATACTAGCAGCAGGATCAATACCACCAGCAGGAACCATATCAGCTTGTCTCAAATGTTCCTCTGTGTCTTTTGAAAAACCAAAACCATACTTCTCAGCTGTATCTTGGCTTCAAAGTTCTGTCTTTGAAGCTAGCAAGTTCTCTGCAAGTCTGAATACTCTCCACCATTTTAAGAAAGCTTCATGAACATATAGGACCTGAAAAGGCGTTAGAAGGCAAAGAAGGAACAACAATTACTGTTTCATCACACTCAGAATCTGAATCATCTTGTGTACCTGCAAGTATGTGAGGACTTATGAACACTGCAGGGTTGATTAGATTTGAAACGAGTATAACCTAAAGAATCAGTCAAATAGTCAAGGTCAAAGTACCACTCTTGACCCAAGCCCTGAACATGTAGGTATTATCTTTAAGAATATCTCAGATTAAGTATTTCTCTTCTATCTTATGCTGGATAAAATGTAGACCCTTATACCTTACTATGATCAACCATACCCTATAATAAAAAAACCTTCATCAGCTTTTCCCGTCAAATTTCCCAAGTGGTCATTGGTGTAAGATAAGTCACATGACACCACCAAAGGCGTTCTAAGGTGACTGATGTTCGAGAACTTTCCCAGACAATAGTATCATCAGGGTGTTTTTGTCTTATTGGGGACACGTCCCACTAAAACCTGCGTTCAAAACAATAACAAGGCAGAACTATCTGCTTCTGTCCAATCACACACAGTAGTGATAAACTTAGTAGTCAGCAAGCATAGTTCTTGCTGCCTCTATTTAAGGGTCTACCATTCTTTCTTTTAGCAACTCCCATTTTGTTGTGGAGGGTTCTGGCATTATTGTAATCCCTTTTAATTCCCCTATGACCCACAGAGTTCAATTAATTTAGAATTTTTTTAAAAACTCTGTCCACTTTCCACACCTTATAGCTTTAACTTATTTTATTACTTGGTATTTCATTAAAGTCAAAAATGTCCCATAAGGATATAATATGTCTCATCCTATAGTCCCCCCAAAAAGAAAACCCCAAACTAAAACCTGCTTAAGTCATCCAGTAACCACGCAGGGAGTAGTACCATGTGATCAATGCTTCATGTGGTAATAGTGAACCAAAAAGATCCATGTGCAAGTAACTGTAGAGGCTCAGAATGTGCTACACAGCGTGATGTCCTTGTAAGAAGCCTTGTATAAATTGTAGACCCTATAAGCCTTACTATGAGCAGCATACCCAACAATAAAACCTTCATCAGCTTTTCCCTCAAATTTTTCCAACAATAAAACCTACTAGTAGTAACTATCTATTACAATATTCCTAACATTAACTACTGTTGAAACATGCTTAGTACTGCTTATTGTGCTTATTTAATATCTGGTCTTTTGAATGTGTGCTTTAAATAAGCATTAATCTCTTTAAAAAAGCTAAAACAGTTTTTAAAGGGGTGTTTGGGAAAGTAGACAAAATAGGTGAAAATGGGTCAAAATCTGCTTTGTGCTTTTGAGTCAACTTTGATTAGGTAATATTAATTATAAAATTGAGTTTGTTAAAGTTTTTAAGTGTTAAATCTCACATTTAAGGTTTTAAGAGTTATTGGTTTGAAACTGTTGGTTTAAGCTTATTTTAGTTGCTTATTTGATTGTGCTCTTGCTTATTGTTGATTTGTGATGTTTTTGAGTTTGTGCAATTGTTAAAAAGAGGTTAGAAACAAAGCCCTAAATCCTGCAATTGTTTTTGAGTTTGAACAACCATTATCTACTATTCCTAAATCTTTATTCTTATGAGGATTGTCCTACAAATTAAAAAATACAGCAACAACATTAGAATACATGGGAGACCCAAGTCATTACTGACTTGGACCTGCCTTGTGGATCATTTAAAAGTTAAACCATGTAGATTGATGAGATCCACCATTGTTCTTGGATCCCCACTGCATATATGGCCTTTTAATTTTCCAAGAACAACCTGTTGAGGTCTTAACAGCAGTTCCCCATCTTTCCTCATCCATGTACAGTTGGTTATGTTAGGATCTCGTACTAGATAGATCTTCTAGCCTTTGTGGTTGTATAGTACTTATGTAATCACAAGCATATACGTG
>BQNB010103524.1:0-24017 GCA_026074375.1 Tanacetum coccineum | reverse complement strand
ACATTCTGCCAACCAAACACGTTATGGAATTGGAATCAGATTCCAATTCCATCAGAATCCTAAAGATTCCGCGAACCAAACGCACAAAGAGAGTTATCATATATAAACACTTAGTAAAAACTCAAAATCCTCTCTCTTTCTCTCATCCAACCCACGGCTCAAAAAGCCTCTCCAAAATAATTCACACTTTGATTTTACAAAACCATACACATATATACACATCATACCTAAGGTATCCTAAGACGGTTTCAAGCATTGGTTACCTATATTCAAGCTTTAATCAAGAAAAGGGAAGCTAAGATTTATTTAAGAAAACTAGGGTTTTCTTTGGTGCAAGCTTTGGATTTTTATCTAAACAAGGGTTTAGATTATATTGATCATCATCATCATACACCATAAGGTCATTTAGAACCCTTTATGTTCTTTCAATATTCATTTTATGAATATGTTAGTTCTATTGTAGCTTGAATCACCGTGTAGGATTTTTAACATGTAAATGAAGTTTTTACTTGTAATGATTATTTTGAACACTATTATATATGTTGAGATATTGCTAATATCATGTTAAAAGGGATGAGAAAGTATTGTACCATATTAAGTTGGTGTAAAAATGATTAACTACAAAAGTAGTAAGGTATAAAAGCAAGGTTAAAAATGGATTCAACAAGGTCACTCAAAGATTATGTCCAAAATTCATTTATATAACACATTATTTTATGTTTTTATAAAGTAGTATGATTCACGACGATTCCGAAAAGGTAAGAAACTTGTCAAACGGATTTATAACGAAAAAGTTAGAGCGAAAACGAGGTATATATTCGATGTTATAAAAATCCAGCAATTGTTATAGTGGTTTCTTGTCAGGAATTTTAAAGATGGATTTGCGGCACTTTCGAGTCCCGTTTCGGCCCTTACGGCCGAAACATGAAAGTCGTTCGAAGATCGTTTTACTTCTCCGCGAGGGTGTTAAGTTCTTTAAGTCAAAAACGAGTGATAACTGGTCGTAAGGCGGGGCGAAAACCCGGGCTTTTTGTAATTAATACACTACTACAGATCAGATGTGAGTGTTTATTTCGCCCATAATTCGGTCGAGTTATCGGTCTAGACAGAAACTGAAAAGTTGTTCAAAATAATCGTTTCTCAAAATTCCTCTAGAACCCGAATTCAAAAAATGTGATTTAGTGGGTCATTATAGTCGGGTCGGCTTTTTTTGACACCCCTACTACCAGCAGTAATAACAACACTACCAGGATTAACTAATACGCTACCCAATTAAAGGTAGTAACTAATATACTACAGTAAGTGAATAACTATAACTACATGAGTAACTACAACACTACCAAGAGAAACTAATACACTACCTGAAATAACTATAATTACATTATCAGATATTATAAATGTTTTTACAATTATGAAAATAAGTTTTTCACTCAAACAATAGAATGGTGATTAGCTAAATAGACTATGCATAAGTATAGATTACACAATGTGATTACTCCTTATAAAACTCTACGACCTTAAATTAAATAGGGTTTGGTATTCCGACGATTTGCGTGAAACCAACTCTTCTATTGTGATATAACTTTGTTGATTATCAATTTACTCAAGGTGATTCATAGTCTCGCATTTCAATCTTTTTAATGTTTTATAAATCCGCGCAGGGTAATACATGCTCCTTTTACAAACTCAGAATATTTACAACGGTACAAATTACCTTTCCCAATACTTTGTGAGTTTTCAATAGCCCCACCTTTTTCCTCTTTATGGTTTTCTTAACGTTTTCGGGGTGAGAATACGTGCCTCCGATTTAACTACATAAACTTATTGATTTCTACACGAAGCGTGTACAAATTATTTTTACTAAGTTTGATTTATTTACTACATGATTGAGATCGTGAATACCTATAATTGAAACCGGCGTGAATTTTTAGACATGATGTTTTTTCTACGGACACAAGTGTTTACAAAATTGATATGTTTTTTTTATTTTAGCTATCCAGATTACTGCCTGAATATTTTGCTAAGTTACCTTATTGCCTAGTGAAGTCCCTACTTATCATGACCGTTAATTTGATATGTAGTTAAGCCGAGTGTTGTGCATAGATCGAATCGGGACCTGACAATCCTCACCTTTCCTTTGGTCACTAGTTTATCAAGGTGCATTTATCATTAAGAGGTGGTCCTGGTGTTAGGCAAGCACCTATATTCCTATTGGGGCCCCAAAAATCTATTAAGAGCTTCGGTGTCATGAGCCTATTGCAATAATACCTTTTTATATTTAGACTTGGTGAATGTGTTTCCCTTTCCTACTACTTGTTTTGGACTTCGGATACGTAACTTAGTCCACCATTTACTTCGTTCTTGTGGTCCACTACTGAACATACAGATTTAATTTAAATCACAACTGGATTTCGGATGGATTTCAGAAATAACACTTTTAAATGTTGTAACGCTACTTTTCTTCTGAAATATTTCTTAAATTATTTCAATACTGCTTTTTACTTAAGCCTATGAATTCACCAACATTATTGTTGACGTTTTAGCATGTATTTTCAGGTTACTATTTTGCTAGTGGAGCATTGGAAGCATTCGAGTCGCGCGGATATATATATTTTTGAAGGCTTAATAACTTGAGTACTATTTGACAAACGTTTTGACAATGTTTTTAATACATTATAAATGGAACCTGTGTAATTTTGACATTTTTACTAAATTGAATGTGACATTTTATAAAACGTCTCTTTTGAGGTCGTTTTCTGTGACTTGTGCGTTTGGACTATGAAGTAGCACCCCATTGTTACCATTCCGCCGCGGTCAGATTTTGGAGGTGTTACAGAGCCCGTGCTCGATAGGCAAAAAGTTAATAATAAAGCTAAGAGTAGTCTGTCAGAACTTCAAGGTTTTTGGCTTTGTGTATTGAGTGCAATGAATAACTTCAAAAATTACAAAGGTCGGAACAAGTAAAAGAGGGGTTGGATAAACAAAGCAAGTAATATCTTGATGTTCAATGGTAGGGGATCAATAAATGAAGCCTGATAGGTAAATAAGGGATTAGGAAACCGAAAGTCGTATCTTGCTGCTCGGAGTTGAGCTTTTGACAACTAGAGCCCGAAGGTGATAGACAAGATCCGAAGGACATTATGCCACCTCCATAGATTGGATATCAGAATTTCACATGAAGCCAATCATATGTCATTTGATGGTCGATGTATCAACACCAGCATATGATAAAACTCCGTTATTGATTGATGTTGATAAGCCACTCGACGAAGCATCATAAGTCGTGTTTCAGGTAAGCGCGAGACGGACAAGGAGGTCATCGAGTAAAGAGGATATGAGTGCTTAGTTTAGAGGTATGAACATTGTTAGGATGGGTTTTCACCGACGGAGCTAAGAGAAAATGGTAGAGAAACATGGTCGTTTTTTATTTTTTGATTCAATTCTCTAAAGACGGATATGCAACCTCTCACCGTTTGTTATTATTATTATTATTCTTAAAACGAAGCCCCAAAACCCGGACGGCCCGGATGTCCGGAACGGCGAATTAATACATGCGTAGCCAACATGAAAATTTTGTATGCTTGTACGTTACTCGTAGCGAATGGTAAGGGATATATGCTACTAAAAGATTTATACTCCATAACCCAAAAACTAGCCCACAAAATAGCATATTAGAAGCCAAAAACTGTATAAAAGATAAACTATTTTCCTCATATTACTTTGTGTTTTACGTTTTGCATGATTGTGAGAATACAGATAGATTTGAACAAGCCTGGTAAAAGCGGCTCAAAGTAGGGTAAAAAAGTTAGAAATAAATATCATTAGAGCAAAGTTGGTCCAGTGGTTATCGCCTTGGTTGTGTGTACGAGAGGTTCCGTGTTCGAATCCTCGGATATAATTTTTAATATTATTTCGCAACTCCGTGAGTCCATCTACACTCATCAAGCATAATGAACCCAACAGCCATTTCGGAATGATATTAAATTCTGATAGGGCCAAATTAATTGTATTGGCATCGGACTACCAAGAGTATAACGAACGACCGCATGTAAGACCTTTCATGCGCAATGCCGAAAGGAGTGATTCCAAAGGAAGCATGCCGAACGACCGTATACGTGACCTTCCGCGACCGTATACATGACCTTCCGCGCAGTAATCCGAAAGGGATATTCCAAGGAAGCATGTCCCGAACCTCATGATTCATTGGACCTCCGTACCGAAAGGGATGATTCCGAAGGAAGCAAGCCGAACGGGACAAAAGTCTCACAGAAAATAGATGTTTTAATCGCAGGAAATAAAAACAAGGCCCTTTTAAAACGACTTACCAACCTATGACATTAGTATGACTATTCAAGATTTGAAGGAAGATCATACCTGACCTCTGCAAGGTAACAAGATGGAGGGTATCATACTGAAGGATACCCAACAAATGATACAATGATCATTCACATACCCAATTCCCTACCAAAAGGCAAGATACCTATGCCGAACGACCGGATGACCATATACATATTATCGAAAGGGATATTACCAAAAGAACCATGCCGAATGACCCTCCATGCACAGTACCGATAGGCATAGTGCCGAAAGAACCATGCCGAAGGGAAGAAGAAAGTCTTAGAAAATGAGAGACCCATCATTCTTAGCTTTGGTAGATCGAATAATGGGTCCCACGGATGGCGCCAGTTTGTTTAAGCATATTTCCGTCGGGTTGATCTTGATGGCTCCCACGTGTCATTCATCCTCTGTCCCGAGCATGGAAGCGTGCTACAAACATAAAAGAACCGGTTAGAAGGAGCCTCGAGGCCGGAGCCCCGAGACCATCCTCCAACGGTCAAGTCAGAGTTCTATTTGAGAGCATGCATATAATATAGTTGGTATAAATGTAGGTATGATATAACATGAAGGGATGTGTCTTCCGTTAGGAAGGACTGACGATGAAGGATCCCAGATGAAGGACCCGACATGTGGGCGTCCCCTCCGACAGAGGAGATAAAGTAGAGAATGGTGGATGGTGTGTTTTTTACGACCCATGGTGGTGGTATTTATAGTGCCCAAGTTACTGTAGCTGACGTCATCATTGGGGATAAGATTCCGTAATATCGGGGAACATGTCCCTTAAATTCGAGAGTAGTATGTGTGCATGCGCACATGGCTATTACATGGTGGTTAATGGGGTGTGCCTTTCTTCCGGTTGTCTCCTTCATTCGGGCGTCCCTTCCATCTGGACGTTCCTTCCATCCGGACGTCCCTTCCGTCCGGGCGTCCCTTCCATCCGGACGTGACTTTCATCCAGACATTTCATTCACACCTTTCATCCGACAACTAACTTAGAGCGACCTACCTAACCGTCCATTAGTCGGTGCTCCATTTAGACGGATCGGGTCGTTCAGACCCCATACGTCAACACCTGCCGTTAGACATCAATAGATAGTCTTTAAATTAGAAATACAATCTATAGTCTTCAATTAAATAATCATAACGGAAATCATGGAGCAGCAACCACGAGTAAAAAGATTAAGATGGACGAAAGGATGAGATCTAAAATTGCTTGACACACTTTTTTCAATGTTTTGTTTGGTGGAATGTGCTAGACACGTGATTATCCTATTTATATTTTTTTGAAAAGCAACAAAATTGTTGATAAAATGAATTCTCCATGTTTCATTGTTTAGCCTAAAAAATGAATTCTCTATTTTCCTTATCAAAGTGGGTGGAAATAAAAATACACTAAAGCCAATTCTTGAGAATTCTATTTTCTTCGCTTTTTTTTTCTTTGGCTACCAAACATGTTTGGGAAATGAAATTAGACTCATTTCTTCCCATTTCTCTCTACTAAACATGCCCAAGGGTGTTAAGATCGGTTCTGTTATCGGGTTGTTTGGTTAGTTAGGTTAAATTTTTTTTTGGTCAACCTAAAAATCGAACCGAATCAAACTAGATTTTAACCAAATCGAACAGAAAACCGAATTTGAATTCGGTTCGGTTTTCTGGTTGACCCGAATAACCCGAATTACACAATTTACACAATCTTATTTTTAAAAAAAAAACAATTACCTAAAATTTAGCAAAACAAAATTATTTTCAAACATATAAATTGTTTTTTATAGTAATTATAAAAAATTTTAATGAATTTATATATACATATATAATATATAAATATTAAAAATATATATATATATATATATATATATATATATATATATATATTCGGTTTTCAGTTCAAACTGCCAAACCTATATCCAACCCGAAAACTGAATTTGTAGTTCGGGTCGGTTTTGACAAATTCGGTTCGGCTATTAGTTTGGTTTAATTGTTTTCGGTTCGGTTCGGTTTCGGTTTTCGGTTTATTCGGCTTTTCCGATTTTTCGGCTCACCCCGAGTGCCGATTTAAAACCTTTGAAAGTAGAAATGGGCCTTTTTGCCCAAATGACCAGCCCAGAATTATGGAGCCACTGGCAACTAACTAACTACTTGGTGCCTTTTCCCTATGCAATGCAATGCTTTTACGTAATGACCTTAGTACTCAAACAGTTATCCAGAAAACAAAATCGATAAACTTCTATGACGCCGTAATCACTAACAAAATTTCAGGTATGTTTATCTAAGTGGATTTTAACTTTTATTAAAGAATATAGATGCAAAACCGTGTGAAAAGCTATAAAGAAATCTTCACAAGTACTCGTTAATAATAATAAAAATCGATATTCATGTTTTGATCATCGCTAAAATATGAAAGGTCTAAAGTATAATCTGTGTTACCTTCAACAAACTACAATAAACTACCAAGTCAGTCACATGAAAAGTGAAAGCTTTATCTATTTGAATCAATGTGACGATAGATTTAAGTCCGTGTTTTATTCGGACAAAAGATAACCGATCATGTTTAACAAAAAATCCTTTAAGTTAAATATCAAAACAAACGAGTGGTCATATGTAGATCGAGTAGACAAAAGATAACCGACCATATTTAACAAAAAAATCCAATTAGTTAAATACCAAAACAAACGGGACATATGTAGATCGAGCAGACAAAAAAATTTATATAGACTTGTTAACCTATTTTGCACTATCATTGTGTTTCTTTCTTAAAAATAGTTCTTTTTTGATCTATATACATTTTAGGAACTCAACCTAGTTATCGAAAGCGTAGTCGAAACTTGAACTGGTCGATAAAATACCGATAGCATACAACAAATCAAATCGATAACAAATTAATAATGGCGCTATCTTTTACTTCGTATGCTCAAACAACATGAATGTAGGACGTGCCATTATCGACCATAACTAAACGTAGTTTGCTAATTAATGACTCTAACATACATTTCTTTAAATTCGATCCTATCAAGCAACTTAACACTTTTAACTTATTTCATTTAGATAAAAGGTGGAAAACACTACGTGCTCTTCACAAACACTTTAGAACTAAACGAAACTTGTAACTCATGCAAAGCCTCATAACACCAAGTCATCACACACGTGTCATTACAACATAATCACTTCACCACCTTTATAAACACACATTCTCCACCTCTTCCAACCTCATTCATTCAACAACATATCAGAACAAAAAATGGCTACAACTTTTGATCGACACACCACTCAAACACACACAACAGGAGGACCACACTTTCGCTATGATCGAGATTACACTGCAGGTGACAAGCTACCATACCCACAATCTGCAGGCCCCTCAGGAACCAAGATCATGGCCATCATGGCTTTACTTCCTATAGGTGGTATCTTGTTGGGCTTAGCTGGGCTTACTTTTATTGGGACCATCATAGGGTTGGCTTTAGCCACCCCGGTTTTTATTATTTTCAGCCCGGTTATTGTCCCTGCGGTTTTAACCATTGGGTTAGCAGTAACCGGGTTTTTAACCTCAGGGACATTCGGGCTAACCGGGCTGAGCTCATTGTCATATTTGGTGACCATGCTAAGGCACTCTGCACCTTATATAAGGGAAGATATGGATTATGTAAAGGATAGGATACAGGATGCTGGTGAGTATGTTGGGCAGAAGACCAAGGAGACAGGTCAGGCTATAAAAGACAGGGCTCATGATATTGGTGATGTAGGCCAAGGTGGTGGATATGGTGCTAATGTTCATGTTGGTGGTGGTGGTGCTGGTGTAGGTGGTGGTGTTACTACTGGTGGTGGAAAAGATAGGAAGGAAGGTGGTAAAGGTGGTGATAGGACTTGAATATATGACGATAAAATCGAGTTTGGGAATAAAGTTATTATAAGCTTTGATCAATGGTGGTTTTAAACCTATGTTTGTTTGTTTCTATGTTTGTATCTTTGTGCACTTAGATCTGTGTAAGTTTATATCGTGAAATGTACTTTACTTTGTAATTTCGTTTCTATGTTTTGTTGGAATAAATGCATAGATCGATGGTCATTCTATAATGGTCGAGTTATAGAACGATCAAAATTGAATAATGATTGGTTATGCTATTTTGTAATATATGGTTGTGAAAAAATTCTTTGAAAGAATCTCTGGTCACATGGCTCTTTGGCTACTTTCCAATGGGAGCGTTACCACCACCCTAACCGCCTAACGTGCGACCCTATTGGGGAAGCCTCCTCCGATGGGCGTTACTACCACCCTAACGACCCCATTGGAAAGCCTCCTGTGATGCGAATGGGGTAGCCTCCTGTGACGCGTGAGCATTGGCAAAAAATTGGATGGGTGAGGGTCTCACCTTGTTGGTTACGTTGCAACTTCATATTAACTGGATAGGGAGAGGGTCTCAGCTTGTTGGTTATTGTGCACCTTCGTACTATAATTGTAATTGTAACTTTATATTAAAGGATAGGGCGAGGGTCTCACCTCGTTGGTTATCGTGCACCTTCGTATTATAATTATAATTGTAACTTTATATAATTATAATTGTAACTTTATATTAAAGGGCAGTACGCTTTGGTGTGCGTATCTTTCAATTTAAAATTATAATTAAAAAAAACACATGTTTCTTAATGAAAGTTTAATATTTAAAAAAAATCTTATAAAATGCATCGCGACAAGTTAATATGATTTTGAACTTTTACCTATTTACGACTTTTTATATGACAAGCTTTATTATCAAATGTGGAACTGTATATTTATCGATTCATTTATAATAAAATATGTCACTGGAAAGATCTTTGAATTGCGAATAAAACGAGTACAATATTGCATTGCTTCTGATATACGCACGATTTTATAAAAATGTTTGAAATTTAATATATATATATTATAAAACCGTACTATACGGAAATAGTCCTTTAGGTTATCGGTCCGATGCAAAGTTGGCTCTTAATGGCTAACTTTGCAACGGAACACTAATCGAATTACTATTTTCGTAAAAAAATTCAAAAACAATTTAAAAAAATGGTTCTTAGGGTTGTCGGTCATTTGCAAAGTTAGTCCTTAATGACTAACTTACTATACAGAAATCGTCATTCGGTTATCGTTCTGTTGCAAAGTTAGTCTTTCACGTAAAACCACGTGCTCCGCTGCGGAGCGCGTGTAAAAACCTCATTACTTATAATGGGGTAGCCTCCACGCGTGATGTAACACCCCCAGATTGGGCCGCAACGGAATATGGGTCATGGGGGTGGTATTTTATAGATCAATAGCACAAAATATATATAAGAACGACCATTTAAAAGTCGTTTAAAACCGATACATTGGATTTAACAAATTATTGTTACATAAATCCGAAACTTTACTTGTTCATTGTTCAAAATACAAAGATTTTAGTCCATAACAAATATATCCCCAAAATGTAATGCAACCAAATCTTTAATGCATATGACTTCCAAAATAACGACCACCAATATATCCCTTGTCTTGTATCTCATTGATCTTCTGAGAAAAACATTGCTTAAAACGTCAACAATAATGTTGGTGAATTCATAGATTTGTAAAATGTATAATGTAGAACCGCAAGATTTCCCAAGTGTATAATAATGCAACAAATGCAAACATCACAAAAATGTAATTACGTTTCCCTAAGCTCATGACACTGAAGCTTGACATAAATGAATTACAATATAAATTGCCAATATTGCCCGTGATGATGTTCTAACCCGCAACATCCCGAGTCCGACATGGTATACGACCGTTGTTCGGAAAACCGGCACAGTAAGCATGACTCACCCGGATGGGGATTTCAATCCAAAATAGATCTATTTATAACATTCGCGCTCACAACGAGTAATTGACAATTCATGATAATGGGCTCAGAGGGTTATCGCTACTTAGGCAAACACGTAATCGTAATGTAAAATGTCCACTTGCGTCCAATTTGTAAAACATGCATATGTTTCTCACCCTAAAACTTGTAAATCATTATAAACGTAAAGCGTGGGGCTATGAACTCACCTCGAGTGAGTGAATCGATAACGTAAATCACAAACTGAAAATGCGTCACGAATACGCCCGATTGCAACCTAATTAATTATAGGTCGATGAGTACTAAGTACTTTGAATAACTAAGACCATATATAATTCTATATAGATACATCACCATATATTTGTATTAGAGAAATAATATTTATAAAGTTAAAATGTTTATAAATATTTTCTTAGTAAAAATGTGGTAACTTTTTCGTTTTAAGTCTGTTTCTTACGTTCTTTACGTCTACGCTTTCGTATTAAGACGATGTATCAAAATATTACATTTTCATATTTTCAACTCTCTTGTGAACAGTAATTTTTACTGTTCATGCCCTTTTATAAATTTAATTAGCGTAAACCTCGTAAAAGTCATATCTTATTCGTTTTAACTCCGATTGTAGTGATTCTTTCGAGCACGTCTTCGTAATTAAAAGTTTTATCTAACTAATGTATTTTCCAAAATGTATCTAAGATGAATAGTGATTTTTTTACTGTTCATAGTTTATAAAATTATTTTTATCAACTTTAATTATCGTAGACATGAAAAATCCATAAATGCTTTGATCGAAAAATTATAATTCTTAAGGTTTTGGAATCCTAAAAATATGTGCTTTTTATGAAAAATAATTATATAATTTTATCAGAATTGGAAAATAATAAGTTTTTATAAAACTGTTTTTATAAAAGCTTTTATTTATCGTAAACTTGCAAATGACGTATCTTCTTCGTTATAGCTCGGATTTTTGAGTTCTCTACATGCATATGTTCGTCATGACGTGTAGTATTTTATAAAAATATAGAATAAATGTCTTATATTCGAATTAAAAATAGCAGGTTTTGGTATTTGTGTTAAAATGAGTTTAAAACTTGTTTTTATATGTTTTAAATCTAGTAACTTTGTTACAAGTCTTCTACAGCACATTATATTACATGTCTCATATATGTTAGGTCCTTAGTCCATAATTTGTCCAAGAAATGTCCAGGATAACAAGTCATCTTATCACTTTTACTTATAAACTTATTAAGTAAACTTTTAGGTAACAAGTTTATATATACTTTTTATAGATAAACCAACACTTGTATATTACTTATACTTCCATTACAACAAGTATTTAACATCCATATAACATATAAAAAAGTATATCATACCATGATCACAAGTAAAAATCCATTTTACATGTTAATAAGTTTCTTAGATGGTGATTTACTATATAAACATTATATATACATAAAATCACAAATATAAATAGATTAAGAGTTTTAGATGACTTTAATTTGAAGTAGGATGATGAACAACAATATCTAAACCCTGTTTTAGATACTAAACCCAAGCTTTCAATACTTAGAAAACCCTAAATCCAATGAAACCCTAATCCTAAACCTTTCTTGATTAACCCTTGTAAATGCTAAACCAAGCCTTCAAACCTTCTTATAATACCTTAGATATGTTGTTAGATCACTTGTATACTTGCTGAATAAAGTTGTATGAATTATTTGGTGGTGTTGGTGTTTGGCCGTGGCTAGGGAGAGAAAGAACAAGAGAGATTGTGAGTTTTTGCTTAAAGAAACGAAGTGTGTGTTTCTCTTACTAGTTATACATGTATATATACTACAAGTGCTAGTTAAAGATCACCTATGGAAAGTCTTAAGACTTGTAGAAACAAGATGAGAGAATTAGGGAGAAAATATGGTCAAAAACACTAGTCATGGACATAAGAAATAATAAGTTGTATTTGTACAAGTTCTAGTTGGTAGAATGTGAGCTAAATGTCCCTTTGGGACTACTTTCTATCCGAAATTAGGGGGGATAGGACTAGTTGGTGTCTTAGATATTTTGTGATGAATTCTAGTAATACTTGAAGTTAAATGATGTATAGATTAAATGTAGATGTCTAATTTGTAAAGTGTAGGTTATAGTTGGTTTATTTTATGTACAATTTGACCCACATGGGTGAAGTTTTATAAAACTTTGGGTATTGGGTATAATAATGGGTATTTGTTGAAGCGTAGAAAAGTTTTAGTGGTTCCGGGAATGCCTAAACGTATTTTATCACAAAACGTAAACACTTTACGTAACCAATAAAAATAAAATGTGCAAAGTTAATAATTATCCTCTAAATAATTATCTAACACTTGCTTGACGTAAACATTTAATTGTTTGATGCCCGTTTACGTTGAATGATAATTTTTAGCTTACGCGATTTAACTTAACGATTAAAATTAAAAACAAACGCGTACAAGACTAAAAATAAATATTGAAATATATGATGTCGTACAATGACCTAAAATACGGATCGTTACAGTCTTCCCCCGTTAAATGAACCTTGTCCTCAAGGCTTAAGGCGTGACACTTGACGGCGGTGCGGTCTTTGTGAAGAGGTGCGGGTACTTCTTCCGGAATTGATCTTCACGTTCCCATGTGAACTCAGGACCTCTACTAGAGTTCCATCGGACTTTGATAATTGGAATGCGGCTTTGCTTCAACCGCTTGACTTCACGATCCATAATTTCTACTGGTTCTTTAACGAAGTTGAGTTTATCGTCAATGTATATTTCATCCAACGGAATTGCCAATGGCTCGTCGGATAAACACTTCTTTAGATTGGATACGTAAAACGTACTATGAACTCAGCTTAGTTCTTGTGGAAGTTTGAGTCTGTAAGTGACGTCTCCTACTTTTGCCAGCACCTTGGAAGGTCCAATATATCTTGGGTTCAACTTCCCCCCCCCGTTTGCCAAAAACATATAACCCCTTTCTAAGGCGAAACCTTTAAGCTAAACCTCTATCCTCTACATAAAATTCCATTGGCTTATGCTTTAAGTCGGCGTAACTCTTTTGCCTATCACGTGCGGCTTGTATTCTTTGCTTGATCTGGACGATCTTCTCGGTCGTCTCTTGAACTAGTTCTGGACTGGTGAGTTGAACTTCTCCAGCCTCGGCCTAACACACAGGTGAACGACACTTTCGACCGTAAAGTGCTTCAAATGGTGCAGCCTTGATGCTAGCGTGATAGCTATTGTTATATGAAAACTCAACCCGATGGAAAATGGTTAACCCAACCCTTTTCAAAGTCAATCACACAAGCACGCAGCATATCCTTGAGAGATCGAATAGTCCTCTCGCTTTGTCTGTCAGTTTGTGGATGGTACGCAGTACTCATATCCAGACTAGTACCCAAATCCTTCTGAAGTGACCTCCAGAAGTTGATGCGAATCTAAGGTCGCGATCACAATGATTAAGACAGGTATTCCATGCCTCGTGACTACCTTCTTTAGGTACATTCTTGCTAGTTTCTCCATGGGATTAGTTTTCCTCATTGGTACAAAGATGGCAGACTTAGTAAGTCGGTTAACAATCATCCAAATGGTGTCACAACCTTGTGACGACTTAGGAAGCTTCGTGACAAAATCCATGGTGATATTGTCCCACTTCCATTGAGGTATCTCGGGTTGTACCAACAAACCCAATGGCCTTTGGTGTTCAGCCTTGACCTTAGTACATGTCAAAACATTTTCTAGCTTAGGTGGCAATGTCGGCCTTCACATTGGGCCACTAATATAGCTTCTCCATGTTCTTGTCAGAACCCGGATGGATAAAGTATTTTTGACTTGTGGGAATCGTGCATAATCACAGTCCTCAAATTATCAATTTCAGGGCAACCAAACTCCTGCCGTTTAAGCAGAGAGCTTCCATCGTACGGGTTTCTACTTCTCCTCCGGTATATCCTTCCCTGATCATACCTCCTCATTTTCTTTTCTTGATGTTTTGGGGTTTTGTGTTCAAGGATTTGTTTAGGAAGATTCTAAGGCAATAGTTCATAACTAAGAGCTCGAAACCTTAATGGTTTAATTTGCTCCTTCCTGCTCAAAGCATCAGCAACAATATTTGCTTTCCCCGGGTGATAATGAATCTCACAGTCGTAATCACTAAGCAACTCTAACCAACGACGTTGCCTCAGGTTCCACTTTTTCTGATTAAGAATGTATTGTATACTCTTGTGATCAGTGTACATCGTACACTGGTTCCGTACAAATAGTGCTTCGAAATACTTTTAGAGCATCATTACCAATCCAAGTCTTAAATCACGAGTCGATATTAGGTTTTATCATTAATTTCTAATTGCGATGCATACGAAATTTCTTTAATCCATTTGCATTAATACAGCACCCAATCCCTTATGCGAAACATCGCAATAGACTACGAAATATTTGCTTCCTTCAGGTAAAGCCAGAATTGGCGCACTGCACAACTTCTGCTTTAATAACTGGAAGGCAGCTTCTTGCTTGTCTCCCCAATCAAACTTAACTCCTTTCTGAGTAAGCTTGGTCATTAACTTGGCGGTCTTCGAAAATCCTTCGATGAATCTTCGGTAATACCCAAAAGTCCTAAAAATTAACGAATCTCCATTTGTGTTTTAGGAGATGCCCAATCTTTCATGGATTCGATCTTGGCGGGGTCCACGTGAATGCCTTGACTATCAATCACGTGACTAAGGTATTGTACTTTGGAAATCCAAGATTCACACTTAGAAAATTTTGGCATATAATTCCTCCTTCTTAAGCAATTCTAGAGTTGCCTTAAGATGTTCTTCGTGTTCCTTCTTGTTCTTTGAAAAATTAATATATCGTCAATAAAGACGATCACAAACTTATCCAAGTATGATTTACACACCCTATTCATGAGATCCATAAATATCACCGGTGCGTTTGTCAAACCAACTGGCATAACTTGGAACTCGTAATGACCATACCGAGTTCTGAATGTTATTTTTAGAATATTTTCATCCAGTACTCGAAGCTGGTGATAACCTGATCGCAGGTCAATCTTAGAGTAAACAATGGATCATTGTAGTTGATCATATAAATCGGCGATCCTTGGGAGTGGATAACGATTCTTCACTGTTAACTTATTCAGTTCCCGATAGTCGATGCTCATTCGAAATGATCCATCCTTCTACTTGACAAACAAGACTAGAGCTACCCAAGGTGGGGAACTAGGCCTTAATAAGCCTTTGTCGGATAGTTCTTGCAGTTGCTCTGACAACCTTTTCATTTCGGACGGCATTAATCAATAAGGCGCCCGCGCCACAAATGCAGCACCAAGTACCAGATTGATCTGAAATTTCCACTTGTCGAGTCGTAGGAAGACCCGACAAGTCCTCTGGAAATACTTCAGGAAAATCTCGAATTGTTGGTACATCCTCAAGTCGTTTCTCCTTCCACTTGTCTTCAGTCTCCCTTGTAGTAACACGTGCCAAAATGACCTGACATCCTTTTAGCATGTACTTCTATATTTTAGTGCACGAGATGGTGTTCAATTAAGACTCGTTTGCGCGGTTGCTTTGTTACTACGGATAATCAACGTTTCGTTTCCGAATGGAACACAACAATCTTCTCGGCACACACAATGACCGCTTGGTACTTCGCCAACCAATCCATACCGATTATAGCATCGAAACTACCAAGTTCTACAGGCATTAAGTTTATGTTGAATGGGTGATTTAGTAAATTCTCTAATGGCGAGCAAATTCGATAGCGAAATTGTCTTAGGGCGACTAGTAATGTGTCTTGGCTTCTCGGCTTAGGATTTGGTATAAGATGATGCCAACTTTATAGTAAGACGGAGTGAAGGTCTGCTTAGTTGATATGGTTACTAATTCGATTTCCAAAAGTAAACGCGTTCTATGAATACGCACACAAAACATGATATAAGTAGAAAATTGTTTCCTTAACAAGAGGTTTTTAGAGTGACTACTCTCAGCACGGCATGGTACCTTCCTGAATTATACATAGTTGATCAGGCCATGTATAATTGAGGACTAACGATGCATTGCTCATTTTCGTCAAAATAGCGTTATAATTTCATGATATTCGTGAGAGTAGTTTGTAAGAGTAAATAAGGAACCTAAGTTAATATTGACGAAATTCTCCTAATACGATAATTTGATAGATAATTTGAAATCATTCGTACAACTGAAATTTAAGGGAAATACAATGAGAACTCCTAAGGGGATAAAGTCTAAGATAGTTTCAACTTAGGATTTGTTAGGAAAAGCGAGACAACTTTCTCTTTTAAGCTTTGATCTCATCTTTAATGTTGTTAGGGTCTTGATCGGTTTCCCCTCCTCTTAAGGCATGCACCGCTCCACGTTGGTTTTCATGGTTTTGGTTCTTTCGCTCTGGGCAATCACTCCTGCAGTGCCCTTGATTCCCACATTCATAGCAATAGCCTCGATAGTATTAGCCACTCGCTGGGCTATAACCCGCTCAATTTACTCAACACTCATCCCTTGATTAACAGTTGTCATCATTTCTTGAAAATCACAGGGAACAAAATGTATATGAAGTTTCATCTACAGGAAAATCATGACACTCCATGATCCCAACATATATGTAAGGTGAGACCACGTTATGCAAAGATATAAGATAACGTGTTGTTGAGCTTGGCGGTTGTTGTCAAGTTTTCTCTTGTTCTCAGCTTGACGTTCAGCAAAAGTGCTGATTTTCTTATCCATCAACTCTGTAGATAATTCAGTAGCTTCCTTGCATGGTTTTTTGGTTTTGACGCCTCAAACAATTCTCGTGAATCATGTCGGGCAAACACGACATACCTTTCAACCTTGTCCGACTCCTAGAATCATTTCTAAACACACAGAGTAGTGCTGTTCGGACGTTGGTTGTACCTTGTCACATCGGTACCTTTTACTTTAAAATTCCACAACTCAGCCTCGAGCTTCTTCATCTCGTTCCTCGGACAGTACTTGTCAGTCATTTTCTTTCTCAGATCTGTCCAGGTCATTGCATACGCAACATCATAACCAACAATTCTAACGTGGGAATTCCACCACGTCAGAGCTCCTGCCAAAAGAGTACAAGTGGAGAACTTGATCTGATTTTCCACAGAGCAGTTGCTTATGCGGAATACAGTCTCCATCCTTTCAAACCATTGGGTTAGTTCGACAACTCCCTCAGTGCCTTTGAAATACAGAGGTTGGCACTTCATGAAGTCTTGGTAAGTGCATTCTCGAGCAACGCGTTCGGTCCTTCCGGCACCCGTTCCCGAAGTATGGCTGTCATTGCCATTCCTGTTTGCATCACGTGCTGCCAGTGCAGCAGTAACACCTTGGTCAATCATCGCCTGGAGTTGGGCATTGGTGACAGTGGTGGTGGTAGGATTTTCTGTAACTGGTGTTGACCTTGTGGCTCTTTTTGGTGCCATTTCCTTCAAAATCCTAAAAATGTAAAATTAGTTTAATTCCCTAAAAGTCATGATCCGAAATAGAGTGTTGTGAAGTGATGTATGGTCAATATGAATGTGCGCTTATGGCATAAATGGTTGATGATAAGATATCATATTTGATAACTTAATGTTTAGGTATCATTTAAAAACTATGAGCTTATAGTACTACCTTGCCTAAAGGAATGCTCCAGTATTTATATAAATAACCCTTATATAAATAATTGTAGAATACACAAGGTATGGTAAGTATATATATATTTATACATATATATATACCTAAGTCACGTCCGCAAGTAAGCAAGTAGTGTGTCTGCATATATCAGACAAATATTCCTATAGTGGTCTTACCACTATAATCACGCGTAATTGTTTCACATAATGCCTCACGAGTCCTAACCATCCTCGAGGGAATTTATCAAGCACCTCGATTTGTGTAACAACCTGTCATGGCTCAATTTCGCAACTCATCAAACAAGAACTGTCTTGAGATTCAGTCATGAATTGTTACACGTCTCGACCTAGTTATAAGTTACTGACGATGGACAATTACTCGCACTTTTACGTTAATCTAACTTCACAACCGTCTATCATATTGCATGTATTTCATGTATGGTCCGGAGGCTATGGTTGCAATCCCACCAAACCGCGACAAGGGCTCTAGTGGCGGATGTTAGCGTTCATCTATCCCATTAGATAATTTGTGTACTTTAAAATGTTTGATGTATGCAATGTTTGTGAAAAACGGTTATAGTTTAGGTTAAATATGCAACCTAGTTCTCTATAACCTTGGCTTTGATACCAAATCCTGTAACCACCCCAAATTGGGTCGCTTGCGGAATATGTTTCCGGGTTTTTAAGCGTTACTTCATAAATACCATTGCAAAAGTCATGACGGATCGACCTCTAGGTGTCGTTTGAAAAGTATTTTGGTATGTTCTAGACTCCATTGACACATCATATCAAGCAAGCATCTTATTTCACTGAGAAAAACATGCTTAAAAGTGTCAACATCAAAGTTGGTGAGTTCATTAGGTGTTTGTACAAATATGTTAAATCCAAAACTAATATATTAGATTTACTTGTGTTCCAAGTTTCAGCCATAAAAGTCTTGCAAGCATAAAACATACGCTATATAGGTTTCCTTAAAATATATATAATCCCAAATTGTTTCCAAGTATATGTTGTAATGAGCACAATATCCCAAAATGTTTCAAGTATATATACCACTTTATTCAAGGTAACGTAAGTTCATATGTGTTATAAACCAATTGATTTTTCGATTACTCTAAGTTCATGGAACTGCTACGTAGACTCATTATAAGTATGCCACTTTATTCAAGGCACCGTAAGGTTCAGATTCATCAGTATGTCGTGGTAGTGCTACCGACATGGTTAACGTTAGTTAGTTCGATCTCGAACTTAGTGATATAAGCTAATCACCGATACTGGGAGTAGTCAACCCCAATAGAACTATTCATAACACTCGCGTTCCTCCAGGTATTAACAGTCCACTCCAGCTTAAGCTAATCCGTAATGATCGAGTAAAAGTCAAGTATGTGTTTACGTCCAAAAAAGTAAAACCGTTGTGTATCTCATCGCTGATATATAAAAGAGTATGTAAATCAATTTGTTATCAACCATATAAATAAATTTGTAACCAAGCATGTTCTCACCCCAAAAATATATGTAAAATATGTAAAACGTGGGGCTATGAAACTCACCTCGAGTGAGCAAATGCCAAGTGTATCACAAATAATGCGTCACGCAAATCGTTGAATGCAACCTATTTAATTTAAGGTCGTATAGTATCTAATCACATTGAGTAATCTCTATCATGCATAAGTCTATTTAGCAAATCACCATCTAATTGTTTGTTGTGAAAATATTTATTTGTAAAACATTCTATATATCTGATTATGTATTATTAGTGATTTGGTAGTGGGTATTAGTTATCCTGGTAGTGTTTGTTAGTTACTCTGGTAGTTATTTTATTACTTAGTGTAGTATGATAGTTACTCCTGGGTAGTGTTAGTCTACTACTGGTAGTTATTAGTCTACTCCTGGTAGGTGTTATTACTAGAGTAGTATATTGTTTACTCCTAGGTAGTGTTATTACTACTGGTAGTATATTAGTTACTCCTGGTAGTGTTATTACTACTGGTATTATATTAGTTACTCCTAGGTAGTGTTATTACTATCTGGTCAGAGTTGTACTTACTCCTGTTGTGTTGTAGGTACTAATGGTTGAGTTGTATTTACTTTCTAAGTATTGACCATTTGACTTATTATGAATACTAAATCACATTTTCATGACTCGGGGTTCTAAAGAAGAATTCATGTGAACGATCTTTTGAACAAATTTCCCAGTTTGCTACCGAGGACCCGGAAACTCGAACGAATGGGCGATAAAAGCCTCGCATCAGATCGGATGCCAGTGTTTTTAATTACAAAAAAAGCCAGATTTTGCCCCCGCCTTACGACCGTTATCACTACGTCTTTTAGGATTTAAAAGTACCTCGGGGGAGTAAAACGACCTTCCAAACGACTTTCATGTTTCGGCCGTAGCCGATAACGGACTCGAAAGTGCCGCAATACCCATCTTTAAATCCTGACTGAAAACCACTAACTTATAAAATGATGGATTTTTATACCTTGATTATAGACTCGTTTTACTCTAACTTTTGTTATAAAATCGTTTGACAAGTTTCTTACCTTTTCGGAATCGTCGTAAATCATAATACTTTATAAAAAAATATAAATTAATGTGTTTATATCTACGAATTTTTGATAGAAATCATTGAGTGACCTTGTTGAATCCATTTTTAACCTTGCTTTTATACCTTACTACTTTTGTAGTTAATCATTTTTACACCAACTTAATATGGTACAATACTTTCTCATCCCTTTTAACATGATATTAGCAATATCTCCACATATATAATAGTGTGCAAAATGATCATTACAAGTAAAAACTCCATTTACATGTTAAAAATCCTACATGGTGATTTAAGCTACAATAGAACTAACATATGCATAAAATGAATATTGAAATAACATAAAGGGTTCTAGATGACCTTATTATGAATGAAGATGATGACTAACACAATCTAAACCCTTGTTTAGATTTAAAACCAAAGCTTGCACAATAGGAACCCTAGTTTTCCAAGTGAAAACCCTAACTTTTCTTTTCTTGATTAAAGCTTGAATATGGTTAACCAATGCTTGGAAATATCTTAGAATGTCTTAGATATGATGTGTATAGGTGTGTATAGGTTGTATAAAATTTAGTATGGATTTGGTATTAAGGGTGCTTCAAGCCGTGGGCTTGTAGAGAGCCAAAGAGAGTGTTTTTGTTTGATTTTTGGTTAAGTCTTGCTATCTATGTGTTACTTGCAATGCATACTAGTATATATATGGTAAGCCTAGTCAAAAGAATGCAATAGTTGGTCAAGAAACATGAGGAGGGTCTTAAGGAAGACTCTTGGTCAAAGGGAAACACAAATGAGGGTCTTATGGAAAAGTGGTCAAGGGAACATGAGAATTTATTAGTTGTTGCATGTACATAAGACTTAGTTGCAAGATTTTTGCATATTTCTTTGTATCATTTGCTCCATATTCGGCCAATATGAGATATATATGATATATTTTTGTAGTTTTTATGTATTGGGTATAAATGTGGGTATTTGTTGAAGCGTAGAAAAGTTTTGGTGGTTCCGGGTATGCCTAAATGCAATTTATCGCAAAACGTATACACTTTACGTATCCGATAAAAATAAAATGAACAAAGACCATAATTATTCTCAAAATAATTATTTAATACTTGCTTGATGTAAACATTTAATTATTTGATGTACGTTTATATTGAACGATAATTTTTGGCATACGCGATTTAACTTAACGTTTACGATTTTAAACAAACGCGTACAATACTAAAAGATACATTGCGGATTTATTAACGACGTCAATAACCCTAAAACACGGGGTGTTATATTTGACGCTATAATTGGTATGGTATGGTTGGTAAAGTACCAAGCAATCATTGTGTCTGCCGAGAAGATCGTTCGCATCCCCTGAGGAAATGAAACATTAATTGTTCACGGTGACGGAAGCAACCAGGGACAAAAGGCTCGTCTGCACATTATCTCGTACACCAAAACACAAGAATACATGCTAAAAGGATGTCCAGTCTTTTTGGCAAACGTTAATACAAAGGAGACGGAAGATAAGTCAGAGAAGAAGCAACTTGAGGACGTACCAATCGTCTGAGATTTTCCTGATGTATTTCATGAGGACTTGCTGGGTCTTCCTCCAACTTGACAAGTGGAATTTTAAATCGACTTGATACCTGGTGTTGCACCCATAGCTCGGGCGCCTTATCGATTGGCACCTTATGAAATGAAAGAGTTGTCGGAGCAACTTAAAGAACTATCTGACAAAGGCTTTATAAGACCTAGTTCCTCACCATGGGGAGCTCCAGTCTTGTTTGTCAAGAGAAGACTGGATGTTTTGGAATGGCGCATTGATTACGAGAATTTGAATAAAACTGACGATTGAAAGAACAGTTATCCGCTCCCAAGAATTGATGATTGATTTGATCAGCTTAAGGATCGAGTGTCTACTCAAAGATTACCTCAAGGTCGGGGTTATCACCAACGAGGGTTCGAAGAGAAGAAAAAAAAAAATTTTTTTTTTTTCTTTTGAGCCGCTTTTAGAACCCGTTACGGCCATTATGAATTTCAAGTTATGCCATTTGGTTTGACAAAGGCACCTGCCTTATTCATGGACCTTATGAATCGGGTGTGCAAACCATATCTGGATATATTCGTAATTTTCTTTATTGATGATATTCTGATATATTCGAAGAACAAGCAAGAACACAAAGAGCACCTTAAGTTAATCTTAGAGTTGCTTAAGAAAGAGGAGTTGTATGCCAAATTTTCTAAGTGTGAATTTTGGATTCCTAAAGTACAGTTCCTCGGTCACGTGATTGACAGCCAAGGTATTCACGTGGACCCTGCTAAGATCGAATCCATTAAAGATTGGGTATCTCCTAAGTCACCAACTGAGATTCGTCAATTTTTAGGTCTTGCTGGGTATTATCGAAGATTCATCGAAGGATTTTCAAAGATTGCTAAACCAATGACCAAGCTCACTCAGAAGAAGGTCAAGTTTGAGTGGGGTGACAAACAAGAAACAGCGTTCCAATTGTTGAAGCAGAAGTTGTGTAGCGCACCACTTCTAGCTTTACCTGAAGGAAGCAAAGATTTTATCGTATACTGCGATGCTTCAATCAAAGGTTTGGGCGCTGTGTTGATGCAAAGAGAGAAGGTGATTGCTTATGCATCACGCCAACTAAAAATTCATGAGAAGAACTATACGACTCATGATTTGGAACTTGGAGCGGTAGTGTTTTCTCTGAAACTCTGGAGACACTATTTGTACGGAACCAAGTGTACGGTGTTCACGGATCACAAGAGTCTACAACACATTCTTAATCAAAAGGAGCTGAATATGAGGCAGCGTCGTTGGTTAGAATTGCTTAGTGATTACGATTGCGAGATTCGTTATCACCCAGGGAAAGCAAATGTTGTCGCTGACGCCTTGAGCAGGAAGGAACGAGAGCCACCATTAAGGGTTCGAGCCTTAGTCATGACTATAGGTTTGAATCTTCCCAAACAAATTTTGGATGCTCAAACTGAAGCACGGAAACCAGAGAACATCAAGAACGAAGATGTTGGAGGCATGTTGGTTGAAAATTCTAAAGATCTGGAGAAGCTTAGGACAGAAAAGTTGGAACCCCGCACGGATGGAACTCTATGTCTAAACGGCAGGAGTTGGTTGCCATGCTATGGTGATTTGAGGACTGTGATCATGCACGAGTCCCACAAGTCAAAGTATTCTATCCATCCGGGTTCTGAAAAGATGTACCAAGACATGAAAAAGCTATATTGGTGGCCTAATATGAAGGCAAACATCGCCACCTATGTTAGTAAATCTTTGACTTGTGCCAAGGTCAAGGCAGAACATCAAAGGCCATTAGGATTGTTGGTACAACCCGATATACCTCAAAGGAAGTGGGACAACATCACTATGGATTTGGTCACAAAGCTTCCTAAGTCGTCACAAGGCTACAATACTATTTGGGTGATTATTGACCAACTCACTAAGTCCGTAATCTTTGTACCGATGAGAGAGACTGGTTTGATGGATAAACTTGCAAGAATGTACCTAAAGGAGATGGTCATGAGGCATGGAATACCTCTCTCGATTATTTGTGATCATGACCCTTGGTTCGCATCAAATTTATAGAGGTCACTTCAGAATGCTTTGGGTACTTGTCTAGATATGAGTACTGCGTACCATCCACAAACAGATGGGCAAAGCGAGAGGACT